>NDGN011461940.1:0-29704 GCA_002564285.1 Tympanoctomys barrerae
GGCTGAGCTGGCCACACACACACACACACACACACATAAATAAATAAATAAATAAATAAAAATAAATTAATTTTAAAAAATCATTTATGAAACTGCACATACTATTAAATGTTAAAAAGTAAGTCTCACAATAATGTCTGGGGAACATTTCATTAAATGGAAATTTATTTTCCCTCTAGCCCCACATAATTTTCTTGGGAGCTCTGGGGCTAGAACTTAGGAGACAGAGGCTCTTCCACTCTAACTTTCCAGTCTCATCTGTACTTTGCCTGTCAGACTACACAAAGTTCTTTTCCCAGCATTCCAAGGGCCTTTTTTTTTCTTTTGTTTTCTTGCAGGGGTCCTGGGCTTTACTACCCGAGGAAGCTGTTCATTTTGCTTGTGACTACCATACCAACAAAATATAGCCAATAGGAGGAAAATGCTTAATCTAGAAGGAAAGTGCTGAGATAGGAGGATCCTGAGTTCGAGCCTCACTTGGACAATTTAGTGAGACCCTGAAGAAAGGGCTGGGGATGGAGCTCAGTGCAAAAGTCCTGGGCTTAATTCCCAGTACCACCAAACAAACAAATGAACAAATACACTGAAAGTGTATGGCTTTCTCAGACCATTTGGTTTCTAATCCCTGGACTCCTCCTAGCTAAGCAGCCTCCAGTTACTTTACCTCTTTGTACTTTGTTTTTTGCCTTTTTAGATCAAAGACAATGACAGCATCCACTTCATAAACTGTGTGAAGAACAAAGGAGACGCACAGAAAAGTGCCTGCTCTAGGCGACATGAAGAATGGTCACCCCAAGGCTTGGGTGGGCCCTGTGATGAGCTGAAGGCCAAAGAAAGACACAATACATCGGAAAAGCTGTTTGGGACTCACTGGCCAGATTGGAACAAAAGTGAAGACTCTAAAACCTGAGAGATGTCACAATCCTAGGGGTCATTTTCTTAGCCTGTCTAGTGCTTGGGAAACTGCTGTACCTCTGGTGGCCTTCCTAGGGGATGTGAAGTCTCAAGCTTCACTTGCTGTCCTCAGTGGCCCCACAGCACTCACACAGCTCACTGGTGGCCACACTGCCACGTGGCCCTGACGTGGCACCTTGGAGCCTGGGCTGCAGGCTTGCTTCAGGCCATGGGAGCATCAGGAGGCTGTGTGCCTGGGGAGAGGCTCCCTGCTCAACAGCAGGGCTGAAGCTGCTAGCTTGGCAGATGTGCCTGCTCACCCGCTTCTTGCTTCACTGGGGAAGGAGGAGGCTGCACGACTCCTGGGCACAGCATAGGCTGGCTGCTTGGGAGCACCGGCTCTTCCCTTTTGCCCTGCAGGTGGAACACCCACATCTCCACAGATCCAGCCACTATCTCATCTAAGCAAACTAAGTCTACTACAGTGATCCCCATCAATCTATTCTTCTGGGATCTTCCATGGGTCTCTGGATAAAAGCAATCCCAGGCTATGCTAAGTAGTGAGAATCAAAGCCTCCACACGCAACCAGACATCACCAAGAGTGTGACGTGGGCAGAGCCTACTTCCTCTTGGCTAAGGGGGAGGAAATGGATGCTCAGAGAGGTCAGGTACCCGCTCAAGGCCAGGTGGTATAGAAATAAGGGGGCGCTGGGCCAGCTGGAAACAGAATGAAACCCATGTGACTCTGAAGCCTCTGTATTTCCTCCTGGGGCCACCTGCTATTGTTTTCTGTATGCAAGGGGTTCTGACAGCATGCCTCTCTCCCCTCTGGGTCTATGAATGGACACTGACATCATGTCCTTCTTAAGACTCTCCAGCAAGGGAAAAGCAGAGGCCTCCTTCTGCCCATGTGATGGGCAGTGTCCACTTGAGGTGAGCAGCCTTGCCCTTGGTTTCCCAGAGAGGCTGGCCTGTGGCAGGTGGACCCGCTGGTGTGTCCAACGTGGAGACAAGGGCAGGTAAGCCACTCACATGACAGTGACAGAGGCATAGGCGGGCAGCTTCACTTTGTCCACTTCTGAACAGCATGGCTCAGCCACAGGGCTAGTTAACATGCAGGCCAGAGAGTGAGCCAAGGATTCTTTGTGCTCAGGTTTCCAAAAGACTATACTGGGAAACATCAGTCAGGAAGCTGAAACACTGAACAGCAGAAATAAGGAAAGAAAGTGGCACAAATAAGGGTGAGGTACACCCTGCTATGACCCAACTGAAGAAAGGACTGGAGACCCGTATAGCAATAGCATTACTATCGCTCCCAGGACTTCATCTCTGAAATGACAACGCCAGAAAAGCCAGTTCTGGGCTTCCTCAGGCTCATGCCACATCTGAACACTCTGTCTGTGGCCCTGGCAGGTACCATGTGCAATTCAGGAAAAGGCAGGCAGAGGTGACAGAGTCATACTGACAGTCATACTGACACACATTGAGGCGCACAGGGAGGCACTAGCGAGAGCAGCCCGAGTAGGCAGAAGAGGCTGCTGCACATCGGCAGAAGAGTGAGGGGCTGGCAGATGCAGATGGACAGATGACAAGCCCTGCAGTGTGCAGTGACAGAGGCCACCTGCTCAGAGCCACCCCATACTCTGGACTGGCCTGAGGTTTCAGCAGAGTAGGTGCTCAAAATGCCCATAAGCCAAGCCAGAGGAAGAAGAAGGGACACTTACTGCTCCCCAGACAAGTGACAGACTGGTCAGACCACTAAGAGAAGGTGTAACTTGGGCACAGACGAAGGAGCACCGGCAGCGATCCAGATGGCTGGTTTGCCCAGTGACTCAAGGCCTCTTTCCGCGCTGAGCGTATCGTGCACTCTCGCTGGGTCCTTTTAGCAGCCTTCTTGGAAGGGTGCTGTCACCATTCCTGCCACTCACGGCAGCTGAGAAGTATGTTCCAAGTCATACATGTGCGGCCTGGGACTGGAGTCCGGGCCCTGATCCTTGGTCCAGCACTTTTCCATCTGACAGATGCTAAAACCTGGGTCCTCTTCCTGATCCACTCCCTCCTCACCCCCTAGAGGTATGTGCTGTGGACCCCATTGGGGGGCAAGCTGCCCCTGGGTAGAGACTAGGGCAGAGCTGATGTTCCCTACAGGACTTAGAGTCAACACGTTCTTATTATGAGGCAATCAGTCACAGGAATAGCAAACGTGAACAGAAAGCTTCACGGCCCATTTCCCAACTTGCCCCAGAGGTGACATCTCACATAAGGCACAGCACAGTGTACAAGTCCAGATCTGGCCACTCTGCTGCCATGGCTGGATACATGCTGTGGCCACTGCCACCTGGGCAGGACAGGCCCTCTCAGGATCAGGGTGTCCCTCGTAGCCTACCAGCTCTAATGCCTGGCAGCCGCCTATCTGGTTTCCTTCTCTGTTGTCATTTGAAGAATGTCCTAGAAATATAATTGTATAACATTTGAAACAGCTTTGCAGAGTTGTCCTAAGAGGAGGACTTTGGCCATTTTTATATTTGTAGAAAACAACATCCACACTCTTAGAAAGAAAATGACAAGCAGCAGAAGAAATATTTCAGTCCTGGCCTGCCACCTCTACTTTTGTGCTCCTTGACAAGTTCCTTACCCCCCGAGCCTCAGTTTCCTCATCTGTAAGAATGGGTATGAGACTCCAGGACTAAATGAAGTAACATGGGAAAGAACTTGGCAAACAGAAGGCTCTCAATAAATTCTGGCTGTTTATTATTAGTAACGAAGCGCCAAGGAAGACTCTGAGCTTCTTTAGAGAAACATGGCTCTTGACGGTCACAGACGATTAAGGAAATGACTGTACCAGCCCTTAAATGACCCCAGTTATTCTTTCCCTCTCTTCCCAAGCCTCCAGTGTGGAAAACCTGGGGGCTCCGGAAGGCTGTACCTAATGGCACCTCCCTGGTGTGCACCCATGGGAATAGGCAGCCACCCCACACCGGGCCTGGGGGCCTGGGTTCCAGGTGGAAATGTGGAGCAAGTACTCCCCACATAGCACAGAACACAGCTTGCTGAGCCCAGAGGGGGCAGAGGTGGATGGGTGATTGAATTAGGTGCTGCATGGACACCCTACAAAGCTCTACATTGCTCAAAGGCTGTGTGTATCAAGAGGACAATGGCCCATGCTACCCATAAGGTCACCTCCACTATGACTAGCTATGGAAATCTGGAAAAAAATCTTCCCCAAATCACATATGCAAAGACTCATTATATAGTGGAAAGAGCACTCAACTTTGAGTCTTTGAGTCACTGGGAACCCAGCACAAACGGCTGGCCATATCTTAAGCATAAGCCCACGGCCCATTGAAAACGGGACAAAATGGGGCATTCAGGATCTTTCATGATTTATTGAAAGTGGCATTGTCTGTGTCTCTGCGTGGCACCAGCAGGGGTGGATGGGGGCACTCCTCCTGACGGCGGGGTCACCCTGTGCCTCCTGTTCCCTGGGACTTTTCTCCTCCCCTGGCCAGACTTCGCTCATTCAGTGCTTCTCCTTTGAAGTCATAGAATGCGGTCTCATCGATCACTGACATGTTGGGCTTCAAAAGGACTGGGAAGCGAATTCACTTTTTTCTGTAAACAAGCGAGAAGGGCTCAGCTGGGAAGAGTGTGTGCAGGAGGTAAGGAGGGAGGGGTGTGGGCCCGGTAAACGTGGCTGCTTCCCCTCCTGCAGCTGAGCATCTGGGCTTCCAGTAGGGGACAGAGGCCTTCTCTGTGGTACGCCATGTGCTGCTGACCAGTCAGATACTGCTCACCGGTCCTCCTTGCTGTCCTTTCGGAGCACAGTGATCCCAACGCTTCTGGCAGAGGCTGACACCCTGTATGAGCACCCAGTGAGTGCCTGTCACTGATGGCCCTGGGAAGGTCGCCCCCAACGCCTTAGCCCCTAGTTGCCAGGGCAGAGTTCCAACAGGGCCCCAAGCACCGCCCCCCTTTTCGGTCTTGACTCTACTCTTCAATCTTTTACCTGCTCCTCTGAGGGCTGTGTGACCTCAGGCACTGACACTTCAGTCTTCTTGCTGGCCTCCTGGGTGTCCACACCTGGCCCCTCCCATTTAGTCTCCCCAGAGCTGCCTGAGAGCACTTCTACTGAGAGTCCTATGCCACCCCTCATGTGAGTGCAGTGTGTCAGCTGTGTGAGGCTGATCTTTCAGGGCAGATCTCCAAAAACATCCTATTAGCGCTGGGATGCAATCACCCCACGGCCTATACATCCAGAATGGACCGAAACACCCGACCAGTCAGAGTAGCACTTTTCCACCTGTACCACCCGCCTTGCTGACCCAGAAAGCTCCCATCTGGACCCTACATTTCTTGAGGACAGAATGGCTCTCACAGTGTTGGACACAGTGCATTATCAGTGTTTCCTGGACACGCTCACTGCAGTGCATTTTCCCATGGATGAAAGATGGCAGGCCTCTACTCAGCTTGGCTGGGCCCGTCATTTTTCAGATTCCTATCACACGTTAGCTGCACATCCTCTCCAGGCAAGCAGTCATTGGCCTCTCCTCACGGCAGGCTTTCTTCCCACCACACTGCACTCCAGCTGTTCAGAGAAGAGCTTGATTCCGACAGGAGTGGCAGCGAGTAGGCTGCCATGCTGACTGTGATTCCCAAGTCTCGCAGTGATGAGATCGGACCACAAGTAGTGAGTCACTGCCACAGGGCTTGTGTGTAATCGCTGGCACAGCTCTCTATTCAGATTTGGGCCCCAGTTGGGAGGGCCTATCTAGAAAGTGTAGAAATGTTTTCTTATCAGTTTAAGCCTCCTTTTCAAAAGATGTGGTCTTCAGCTTTATTCCAAGTCGTAAGCCACAGAAAATCTATATCTGAGTCACTCCTAGGTAATTTCTGGGGTACACACCTCTTCGCAGAAGGCTTTGGGTCCCCTCCCCTCCAAAGGTGCTCAGGGTGCTTTACTCTGCTGTTGGAAATGCTTTGTGACACAGGCTTCCGGGTCTGGGAAGTGTATGCTTAAAATAGAAAATAAATCCTAGAACTATCAAACTTCCAGAGGACACAAGATTTTTGTTAATCAAATAGTTCTTAGTTAGGATACTGAGAACATAATGCAGAAAGGAAAAACTGGGTAAAACAAATCTCAGAAAGATTAAAACCTTTTAGGGGCTGGGAGATGGCTCAGTAGAGTAAGTGCTTCCCTGGCAAGCACAAGGGTCTGAGTTCAAGCCCCGGTTCCGCAAAAAAAAAAAAAAGATTAAAACCTTTTTTTCTTTTTCTTTTTCCAGTGTTCCTGGGGACTGAACCCATGGCTTTGTGCAAACAAGGAAAAAGGTCTACCACTGAACTATAGCTCAGTTGGTTTTATTTTGAGGTGGTCTCCCTAAATTTCCTGGGCTGGCCTCAAATTTGGGACCCCCTTGCCTCAGCCTCCCTAGTACTTGGAATTACATGTATGGTGGCACTATAAAAACACCTGTTTTTCAAAACAGTATGAAAGACAAGCCAGAGAGAATAAAGATGTCAAGACATAAAGATGTAAGAAAATACAAAGACAAGCCCAAGATAGGGAGAAAATATTTGAAATGTGCTAAAGCATTTGTATCAAAAATGTAAAAATAGGCCAGGGAAATAGCTCTGTGGTCTACGTGCTGGCCTGGCAAGCACAAGGCCACAAGCTCGATCCCTAGTGCTACACGCTGTGCTGGGCCTGCACTGCGTGGTGCTAGCCGCTGAAACTGGACTTAGGGGCGCACACCTGTAATCCTAGTGCTGGGGAGGCTGAGGCAGGAGGATCACCTGGAGTCTGAGCTGCATAGTGAGACCCTGTACTAAATAAATAAATAAATCTTTTAAAAAGTTTTAATGTAAAAATAACTTGCAAAACAATAATATTAAAACATATAACCCAATTTAAAAATGGGAAAAGTTATGAGGAGATACTTCACCAATGAAAATATTCAGACAGCAAATACACACAAGAAAAGATGCTCAGCATCATCACTATTAAGAAAATGCGAATTAAAATCACTGAGACACCACAACACACCTACTGGCACAGGTAAAAAAATGAAACAAAAACTGACAATGCCAAGTGCTGACAGGCGTGCAAAGAAACATGCTCATACATTGCTTATAAGAGTGACACAGTCACTTTGGAGGAATGTTTTATATAGTTTAATACATATTTATTAAAAGACCTAAGAATCCTGCTCCTGGGCATTTATGTGACAGAAATGAAATAGCCACAGAGACACCTAGAGGTAGATGTACATTATTTACATGGTCCAATGGGGAGACAACCCAAGGGTCCTTCAGCTGGCAAACAGCACACCAGCAGCACACCAGCAGCACACACGCATGTGATCGAACCCCACTCCACGACAACAGGAACTAGCACGGGTCTCCACAGCGCCACAGAAGGATCCCCGGAGCATTTTCACATTGTGTGAAAGAAGCTGTGGTTAAATGCTGCCAATAGAATAGTTGCATTTCTATGACTTTCTAGAGAAGCCAAAAATACAGACAGAAAATCAGGTGGTAAAACATAGGACATTTCTGGGCCAATGGGGGGGTTCCGAGTCCAAGGTGTGATGGTGGCCACATGACTGCATGCAGCTTGCAGAACTGCACCCTAAAAAGGGAGAATTTCACTGCAGGTAACGCAGGGAAAAGGCCTTTCTGGCTCTGATGTGCAAGGTGCTAGGGGCCCCCTGGGGGCAGAGTGTGAGATCTACTCTTGCACAGATGCTGCAAAGGGAGACCGCAGAGTGGATGGAGCCCACAGCAGGGACAACATGTGCCTCAAAACAGTGACAAAGAGGAAGCCACTTTGTGATTGCATGCATGGCACTGGGAAAGCCCATTTAGTTTTACCTTTCTGGAAACCACTCAGAAAGCCAAAAGCTCTGAAACCTATACTCTTCAGACACTGAATAGTGTTGTTCCTGGGTGGCAGGCTATTTTATTATGGCTGGGTTTTGTTCACTTGTTAATTTTTAAGTTTTATAAAGCAAGCATGTACTACTTTTATAAAAAAGTTTTTAAAAGTAAAAAAGCTCAGTTCTTTTAATTTCATACTTTTAAGATGTATTACCAAGGAAATAACTCAAAATGATATTTAAGTTTATGTCTAATTATTAATAGCAGTGTCATTTATAACAATGAGTAGCAGAATCATCCTGTCTGTAGCAACTTTAGGGAAGTCTTCTGCATGCTGCAGCTTGTTCACGCGACAGAACATTCTGCAGTTCAGTGAGTGACTTCGAGTGGGATGTGTAAGACGTTCCCTGCTTGCTGCGTCTGCTCTCATTTTGCTCCTGCTCATGAGCAGGTGCCCCACCCCCATCCTATACTTTCTGGGCTCCCTCCTCTCAGACTGTGCCCTGTCCCCCTGGGACCAGCAGCAGGCAGTTCTCCACAGTTCTGCACCTCCACCTCTACCCCCTCCTCTGTCCAGGCCAGTTTCCAGGGTCACAAATGAAGTGTGGTCTCCCCAGCCATGGCTGCTGGGGGCCACTGCCTTGCACTGTCACCATCCCATGTTTTGTTAAGAGACAGAATGCCTTGTGTGGAGACAGAAATGAGGTCAGGCTCTGCTCAATGCTTTATAAGGATACCCATAACACATCTCTGAACCAGGCACTGTTACAATCTCCACTGTACCAATGATGAAACTGAAGAGCAAAACAGATAACATCACACTGCTATAAAAGAAAGACCCAGAGTCCATGTTCAGAAGGGGCCAGGCCTGGGGGAACCATGTGCAGAAGCACAACCTGAAAGGTGCTGAGGAAGGTTGGGCAGACAGGGAACACAGTGGTGCATCAGGACTGCATGTGAGCTCCAGGCACGGTGCTTGTTCCCACCAGCCTCTGTTCCCCAAGGTATCGGGTCTGCACCCCTGCCTATCTAGAGGACGTGTACTTCAGCCCTCTCCCCACTGCTGGCCAGCGGTGCCCGACAGCCATGGTGGGTGGAGAGCTGCCATTAACAGTGCCCAAGAGAACCCCACTATTCCACAGGGGCCCCTTCCACTGTGGGAAGAGCCACACAGGTGCCCCCATTCCCACGCCCACAGCACCTCCTGAGTGTGCTCACTTGTGCAGGGCCACAGAGACAGTGGGACTCTCGGGCTCTCTCATGGTGGGAACTGTGCCCCAAACCATTAGCACAGCCAAAGAGACCACACTGGAAAACAGCCCGACGAAGTAAAGCCAACACTGCACGATGAGCAAATGCAGCAAGACACGTGCTCAGGAGAAACTGCTTCCTATGAAGACCACCCCAAACAATGGCAGGGGCCTCTCATCCACCAGATGTGTACACCTCAGTGCAGGAACCTGAGAAACACAGAAAGTGAAGAGAAAAGCAGGGGCTCTGAGCGTGTCAGGTGAGGGGAGAGCCCCAAGCTACTCACAGAGCCTGCTGTTCATGGCAAATCCGTTGCCACCTGCCTGCTGGTCCAGCCAGCATTCAGAGGGCCTGCATGGTCAGAGCTCCCATCCAAATGTGCAGACTCTGTTTTCTCAGCTGATTTTCTCATGTAGGAGCTGCCGACTAAAAGCCCATAGACAGGTAAGAGCCTGCTGGGTCTCCCTGGTGCTGCCTCGCCTCCTGCGACACCAGTAGACTTCCTTTACCCCGCAGGCAACAATTTAAGGGGTGACTAATTTCTAATTGGTTTTCAGCACTTATACTATTTTCTAACAGAAAATGGCTAATTCTCATTTTGTGCAGAAGAAACTCAGTTGGAATGACCACATGCAGCTTTAGAGTGGCGCCTTCGGACACAGCAGTGTCGTGTAAAACACCGGTTGGCCTCCACCTGCTGTCCATCCTGCGCGCCCTCCCTGTCTGCCTCTGCCCTAGCAGTGACCTTACTCCACCCCAAGGGTTCCCTCATGTCCTCATCTCTCTATCGCCAGCACCCAGCAGAGTACTTTGTACCTGGCAGATACTAAAAACTTATGTGGGAAATTTAAAAAGATAAGTCAAGGACTAGGGAGATAGCTTGGCAGTCTAAGCACTGGCCTGGAAGCACAAGGACCTGGGTTTGATTGCATACTGTGCCAGCCTTGGAACGCTGGGCATGCCATGCCGACCACCCAAACTGAGTGTGGTGAGTGTGGTGATGCACACCTGTAATCCTAGAGCTGAGGAGGCTGAGGCAGGAGGATCACTACAAGTCCAAGATATATAGTGAGACCCAATACCAAATGCATAAAGATTAAAAAAATTTTAAAGATGGTTAGTCAAAAGGAATATTCTCAGATTACAAAATAAAATAAAATTTCTTAAATTTTCTTTAATTTAAAAATGTCTGTCATGTCACTCAAAATAGAAGAACAGTTATTATAAATAAAACCCACTGTGCTACAATACTATCATTTATTTATTTATTTATTTTTAGGGAAGGGTCTACAGGTGTTCAGTTCTCACTACTATCATTCTTTTAGAAATGTGATTTTTTTTTTCTTTTTGAGACAGTGTCTCACTATGTTGTACAGGCTGGTCTCGAACTCACAGTAATCCTCCTACCTCAGCTTCCTGCTAGGATTATAGGCATGTCCCACCAAGTGCAGCTAGAAATGTGGGATTTTCTCAGAGAATAACAGAAGCCCAATTTCAAATGGAGGCTGTAAAATGGACACAGTGTTTTCGGGCCCCACAGCCGTGGTGTCACCTCAGCACTGTAACCAGCTAGTGACTGGCCTAGGGCAGCATGCAGAGAGGGACAGCAGAGGAAACACACAAAACCAGCACGCAAAATGGCTGGAAGGTACTGAGGCACCGGTCAGGCAGGCCCCCGGGGAGACGGGGATGGCTGAGACAAGTGGGGAGGAAGCTGTCCACCTGACGCAGGCTTACGGAGGGAGGGGACTGTGGAATTCAGAGCTGGCAGTGTGATTGTAACGTGGCACTGTGGATGATAGCTTGTAACTGGCTTTTTAAAGGAAATGTCCTGACTGAGCAAAATAGAAGCCCACAATCCTCTCCTTGTACCCAAGATAGTTTTGAGGATCATATTGGTCCCAAAGCCTGCATGTTCCTGAGCGACAAGGTGCAGGCAGATTTGGGGGAACGTGAGGGGGCGTCCAAGCATAGGGCAGACAGAGGCTAGGACAGAGAGCTGTGGCCTGGAAGCAGACCCGCTGGCCTGCTGAACCAGGAGCAGTGCAACCAACTGGGCTGGGCCCAAGACGTGGTCATGGTCAAAATCTAAAGATCAGCTGCACAGCTTCCCTTTCTCCAGTGCAGGTTTTACTAACGCCAAAGAATTCCACGTCTCTTATGTAGCTACTTGGCACACATTCGAGTGACGTGGGTGTGACACAGGGGCAGGGCAAGGGGTGCAGTGTGTCCTGTGGAAAAAAAGGGGGAGAGTCTGCCAGCTTCCCAACTGCGGGTGTGGTTACCCACCGCAGGGGCCCTGGGGAGGCCAGGGTCTGGTCATCTGTCAAGCACACTGAGAAAGGATTAGCTCTGTGAGGAGCCCAGGTGCCAGCGTGCCCTGTCTAACTTCGCAGGTTTCGTAGGTGTCACCGGTCAGCGTGTGAGCCCTCTGTCCCCGTGCAGTGCCCCCTGGAAAGGCCAGCAACTTCTGTTTGAGTTGTCCGGGCCACACTCAACTGCCTAGGAAGTGACCTGCGCTCCTTTCTTGGAGAGCCCCGCAGCAACTGTGTAGAACCTGCCTTAGGAGGGAAAGGGGGGCAGTCATCTGAGGCAGAAACAGGCACTGTCAGCACGCGGGCCTGAAGTGCTTCCCTCGCTGTGACCTCACTCCCACTTACAGCCCGTGCCTGCCCCAAGGGAACTTCCTGAGAGGCCTGTGGGGATGTGGCCATACTGGGAGCCAGAGTTACTATCCCTGGCAGCTCTGTGTGTGTGTGTGGGGGGAGGGGGCTCTGCCTCTTCTTGAAGGGAACACAGAAGTGAAGGTGGACATGGTGTCAGTCCCTGCAGTGCCCATGTTCCCTGGCTTCACTCCTGGCAGCTCCTCAGGGATATCCTCATTGTATCCCATTCTAAACCTCAGGTGCCTGGAGAACAATCAAACACCCAGATCTCTAATTCACAGGGGAGACATGGCCTGTCACACAGGGCAGGTGTGTCTAATTCTCTTCCACAAGAGTGCTTTTCACTAGAGCCACCAGAACACTCTGTCTTTTGGAAGGCCAGGATACAAAGATGCAAAAGATGTTATCTTTGTCCTTCAGGAATTCACAGTCCTAGGGAAGAGGACAGGCCCCATGACAGTGTGACAAAGATGGGTGAGAGTTATAAATAAAGTGCTAGTCAATGAGGAGGAGCACTGGCTGCTTGGGAAGAGAGGGGTGGCAAACTTAAACCTCTCTGAGAGGATGTGGGCTTCAACCTTCAGGCTTCCAAAGACATGAAGTGGGTACAGCAGTGGGTGTGAGGGGGCAGTGCTTCTTTTATCTGTAAAAGATGAGCAATGAAGGAACTGGAAGCAGGTGGAAGCTTCTAGAAGCCAAGTTTGCTTTCAGGAGTAACTTAGAAAGCACACCTCAGAGTCTGCCAAAGCTCGCATCCACACTTCTGACCAGGGGTGGACATGCGGGCAGATGCCACCTGGCCCTGGGAGCACACCCCACAGCCAAGGTGGCTGGGACCATCCCAGGGGAAGGCATGGCTGTCTGTCCCTGGCTACCTGCTGTCTCCTCTGAACATTCTAGTTTCTTCTACATTCATTGCTGCTGGGGCTGTGGGAAACACCTGCCCCTACTCAGGCTCTTACCTCTCATCCAAACAGTACCAGCCACAGAAGGAACAGTATTTCCATTTCAGACCAGGTCTCTGGGCTCACAGCTGGGCTAAATCCCTCAAACTCTGGCAGCCTCGCAGGTGGTAAGGCCACACACAGTGGCACCTCCATAGCTGGCTTCCCCCTTGCCACTTCATACCCGCTGACCGTGCCCAGCCAGGCCTGGCTCCCTTGGGCCTGGCTCCAGCTGCTGCGCCTGGCCTGGAGTCTGAATGGTACTTCTAGAAAGCACCCCCAGGCTTTTCAAGCTCGTCACCAGCCTAATATGGGAAGTATCTTCTGCTGCTCACACTCTTTCCCAGAGCTCGGTGCCATCTTCAGCCCATGAGAGCACCTATGAGGGGTTCCATCAACCTGGAGGGCATGCTGGGCCGGACCCTCACCCTCCTGTCCACAGGCCCCCTCCTGCATGAGGTCTCTGCTTACATGGCTTCGCGGCCGTGTGGGTGTTGCTGCCTTCCAGTAGTCCTCCCAACAGAGACCTCAGCCTGTGTCTAAATGCTCACTGCATGGCTCTGCTGTCCTCTCACATTGTCCCTGCAATGGACATCACGGTCTTTCTACTCAGCCTCCTTTCCACTGGGTGTCCCGGGCCATGCATGGACAGGCAGCCACAGCATTCCTTGCTGGGAGCCAGGTTCCCTGCTTCTCCCATACTCCCTCCCTCCCTCCACATTTAAGCAAGAAAACAAATCCTGCAGAGCCTTGCAGTTTCCCTTCTCTGGGATCAGTCACTTCTCTCCCCTTCACCCGTGCCTCAGCTCAGGGATTATAAACGTCCTGCTTTCTCCTCAGCACAGTTCTCATGGCTGCCGGGCTCTATCCCACAGATTTCAAAGCCCAGTGCCTGCCTCTCCTCCTGCAACACCACTGCTCTCAACTCACAGCAGGAGTGGCCACCTCTGGCCCCTAAGCCTTTTAGGGACCTGGTGTATGTGGGCCTCTGGGGGACGTCAACTTCTCTGAGACACTGTCCTTGTGCTCCTGACAGCTGTCACAGCACCTCTCATGTTCAGGTTCTCTAGGGGATCCCTTGTGGCCCTGGGTACTTGCTGAGAACTGGGACAGAGTCTGCTTCCTTCATTTTCACAGTTCCAGCCCTGAGCACACAGTGGCTCCCGGTCCAAGCTTTCTGAAAACATGCTGGGTGGAGACCTCTCTGACTATGGAATCATACCGCCTGGTCCACAGCACACTTTTATGATTGACTAATCTAGGTCCTATGAGACAGGGCCTTGGTATGTAGCACGTGCTACCACACTGGCTCTGTCTTCTTGTGTATTTTAGTGGTTTTGTTTGTTTGCTGTTAGCCATTTTTGTTTTTGTTTTTTGTTTTGTTTTGTTTTTTCCAGACAGGGTCTTGATACATAGTTCAGGCTGGCCTCCTATTTGTGGATATCCCCTCCTGCTTGAGCTTCCAGTGCTGGGACTGCAGGTGTGCGCTCCCACACCTGGCTCACTCTTGTGTTTTGGTAGTGACATAAACAAGACTGAGGAGGACTCAGGTAGGATAAATGTGTCTATTCTTCTCACCTAGCATCAAATGTTGTCATGTATAAAAATATCATGTATACAAAAAAAGCTGGACTGCTCCTTTCTTGAAAGCAACTGCGCAGGAGAGGAGGCGGAGCTGGGCTCACGGACACGCGCTGCTGAGCTAAGCACTGGGGCAGCGCTGGGGAAGCTTTGGTGGCCGGGCAGGGGCTTCCGAGGGGGCCAAGCCCTCTGCTCCTTTGGCTTCAGGCCGATGAAAGCAAGCCGACCATATAAGGTTGAGGGAACTGGAGCTAAAAGGATTCATTCCTCTGCTTCCAGCCTCTAATTGGACCTGCTAAGCATGTACTAATCAAAAGAATAATTTACTTAATTGCACGAAGCCATCCTGCGAGCTAACTTAGCACAACTGTTGTCCATTAGCCAGCCTGGCTTCCTGGGGCAGCAGTGATGAGCTGCTAAAAGCTCACTGTGGGATGGGCTGATGCATGCGGTCACTTATGCAGGGGTCACCAACTCGGGGACCACAGGTCACACCTGCTTGTGACTCAGGAGCTAATGGGTTTTAAATTTTAAAACAGTTGAAAATAATCCAAGAAAGAACCATATTTTATGGCACATGACTATTACACAAAATTCAAGTCTCAGTATCCTTCAAGTTTTCTAGGTTGACTGTTACCTTCACCTGCATCAAGCACATGGTCAGCCCCACCCTGCTGGCAGTGCCCCTCGAGCCCACTCTGCTTGCTCTCTGGCCCTGGACAGGAGAGTCAGCTGAGCCTGGACACACAGTGGGGCTAGGGCAAGGGCCATGTAACAGGAGCCCCAGCAGCTCAGGCTAAGCGCACTCAGGGCAATTCCCATGGACAAGGTTATCTTAGTAGCTAGGGTTATGGCACAGCTCTTTGGGAGAACACTTGCTTAGTATATGTGAAGCCCCTCCTGGGTTACACACCCGGTGTTGCAAATTGAAAACAAAATAAAACAAAACAAGCTTACCCTTATAATCAAGTCTAAAAAAAAAACTGCTCGAAAATTAGTTTTCAAAATTGTGTAAGAGTCATATAAGGTGCAGCTCAGAACTCAGTGAAGCCTCCTTTGGTCTGGGGAAATTTGCCTTAGAAGATGGAGACGCCTGTTTCTTCACTGATTCAGTCACACTCTTCCCAAGGTGTGACCTGCCTGGGGACCCAGTGGCCTGGGCCGGTGTCTCTGTGAACTCCTCATGTACACCAGGCTGAGAAAGCCACAGAGTACAGTAGGTGTCATTTCCTGAAATCAGCCAGGGTTCCTGAGCTCTTTCATATTAGGGTTCCATTTGGCAGCCTATGTATGACCTTCGCTCCATATTTTTCTGAAGGCAATGGCTAAGACAGAACCCCCAAAGAAGCCCGAGGTCCTTCTCCCCTCATAGTTGGGCAGAACAGGCTCTGTGTCCCACCCTCCCAGAGTCTATCAGGCAGCCTGTGTCAGGAGGGAACTAGAAAAAGACAGGGTTTCCCTCAGCTCACCCTCCCAAAGCTCAGAGTGCAAGGCATTACAGACTTCGGTGATTTCTTTGGCTGCAACACAAAAAGGTTGAGCCCCATCATCAGAGCTCCTTTTAAGAAACAGGAGAGACATGTCATGAGTAGATGAATAAAATGAGCATCTCAATTAAGTCCGTGGATTATCATGGCAGCAGAAAACATAGAGAAGAAGAAACCACCCAAAAAGGACATTATTCAGTTTGTCCCACCAGAGTCCAAGATAGCATGTGAGGCCTGCATTTGTTTTTCTGGTCACAGAACAAAGAACCACTTCATGGAGTGAGGTGCTTTTTAGAACCTTGGTGGAGCTCTAGGTAAGAGACATTTGGATCAGGGAGTTGGACCTTGAAGATCTTTTCCTATCCTAGCACAGAGAGCTGTTGATCTTTTATAGCACAGTAGGTCAGCAACAGGGCAACCTATGGGTGACTCCAGGGACTAGGGCCAGGTACAGTCCTGGGGCTGCGGCTCATGACCTTAGCTGGGCGGGGCTGCTGTACCAACTGCAAACACTCAGTGGTCCCACTGCCCTGCGTTCCTGAGGTTATCACAGCTCTGTGCCTGACTAGACAAATGTACCTCATTAGTACCATAAACCCACCCGCATCCAGGAAAGCCCACACTGCCGCTTTACCAGATAGATGTACACAAAACCAGGGGTCTAATGTGTAATGCGGATGGCATCTCCTCCCACATTAATCTCTGAGGCTAGCACAAAAGGAGGTCTTTTTTTTTTTTTTTTGGATGGAAAACCATGGACAAAAAAACCGTGAACATCATGAGCTGAGGTTATTAAAGCCCCAGAGAACAACTCCAAACAGCAGGCTGCTCAGAAAGCACCCAGGAAAAATGGATTTTTGTGAGGGCACAAACAGGCAGTAGGGACAGGAGAACAAACACAGTGACTTCTGAATGGGACCATTTAGCTGATTTATAAATGATCTCATGAGTGTCCTGGCTGCAGGAGACTGATGCCTCTTCTTTCTAATGCTGAGTTCAACAGACCTGTTTTCTGGGGAACCAAGGAATCAACTCCAAGGACTCAAAGTCATTATTTTTCAAACATTAATTAACTGGAACTTAATTAAGACTTTTGAAGGTCTTCCCCACACACTGTGAGGGAAACTTTTTTTCTCTTACATCAGCATGGTATAAATGGAGGAGAACGGAACAAAACACTCCTTGGATGTTTTGCATAGAAGCTCAGTGAATCCTTTGGGGGCTTTGGCTTTCTACTTTATAAACTGAGAGGCCCAAGGAGAAAGAGATAGCTAGAGCTGCTTTCAACAACCTAACCCTGATGCTCCGAGCTGCCAACCACCTCTTGTTTATCGACAATCTGAGGTCACTCCTAGTGTGCAGACCGGGCCTCTCCCAGCATGTGCCGAGATTGCCCAGGGCCTTTTCTAGTATGCCGAGTATTCATGCATTTAGTCCAAGTGAAATGCACATCAGCTTGATGGCGTGATGGGTCTGGGATGGTACAGAAGTTGGTGAGTTATTTTAGAAGTCAGGTAAAGAAGGAGGTACATATGTAATTAAACATTTTGGGTTTTTTGAGTTAATTTACATAAATATGTTTCATTCACTATCTTTTTAAAAAAAGAATATGCTAATTAGCTTTTATATCATCTTTTTTCAACATATTACACTCAATTTATTATCTTTTAGGCATTTATAAAGCAATGAGTATAAAATGTTTCCTAAATTTCAGGATTTCCTCTGTTCTTTCATAGTTGTCTCATCCAAAGAATAAAACTTGGACTTTCTGAAAAAAGTTTATGTAAAAAACCCTATCTTTTTGTTACGTTAGGGTAAGCTGATCTAATATTCAGTAAAACTGCTAAGCATAACAGCAGGTATGACTGGCACACCCAGGTCTGGGATGTGTACAACCACCTGACCTACTCCAGAGTTTAGGTCGCAGGGCGTAGGCGGAAGCAGGGCCAGGCCACGTGTGTGGCGCATCGGTGGTGGCGAGCACACTTTCTGCAGAAGGATGAGTACTGGTGAGGTGGCCACAGGAGAGTTTAAGAAGGGATAAGGATGGGCCAGCTGGAGCTAGGGAAGGAGGCAAAGCCACAGAGAGCCAGCTCTGGTGTCAGCAGCACCCACCCAGCCAGCGAGCAGGTAAAACCCTCAGAGTGGAAGAATTCATGGGGAGAGAGCATGGGTGGGGAGAGAGGAAGGCAGGTCAGACCCCATGGATGCCAAGCCTGGAGCTGAGCACAGAAGCTTCTGTAAAGGGGCCCCGGGGACCCAGGAGGTCTCTGTGCCGGGCTGATGTCCAGGACACAAGAGCTATAAAGGCTCCTAGACTTGACAAGCAGGGGGTGCCAGTGGGTAGAAATCAGGGTGCATTTGTGACTCTGTTGCAAGTAGCAGGCATGCTGTCATCTCCGGTGCCATTAGTCCCTCTTCCTCCAGCTTGATGACCAGCTCCCACCCAGTCTGCCTACCATCTCCTGGCACCATCGGACACAGGCCTGCCAGGCAGCTGGCCCCAGGGCTCCAGCTCCGCCCCAACTCTGCTGACACAGGTAGCCAGGCGCATCAGCCGCTGTCTGGGAACAGCTCACTTGCTCTGGGCCCAGGAAAGAAGTCTACCTGGAGAGAGCTGTGCCACAGGTCAGAACGGCCCCCACCTCAGCCAAACCCACCACAGGGCTTTGCTGCTGCCCACCCCACTTCTCAGACACATGGAGACGCCCCCTGCACACAGTGTGGGTATAAATTACAAACAGTAAGGGAAAGCTGCCCTGCTATAACTCGGACTCCACTCTGCAATGCCCTGGCAAGCAATGAGGAAGCCGCTACCAGTGACTCTGGGACTCAGAACTCACCCTGGGTTTAAGCTATGGCTGCTTAAGGGCAGTGGGTTGATGCAGGGCTGTGATATTTGAGCCAACAGTACCACTCCAAACCACTGTTCACCTCAGATCTAATGTTCCACATGCTCCTCCCTCTCCAAAACTAGTGAGGATTTGTAAATATAACTCTGGGCAGATGAGGGTAAGAATACTTTGGAGTTTCAGAATCAGACACTGGCCAGCTGTCTCCTGAACTCCCAGTCTCCTGCACCTACTGCCATGGAAAGGGATTCAAGGCTGGAACCTGGGCTGAGAATCACATCCCAGACAGTGTCCAGCAATGACCTACTCCAGAGTTTGGGTCACAGGGCCACCCACACAAGTGTACCCTCTGCTTGTCACCAGGCCTCTCAGAAACATGGGGGCCTGGAGAGTGTGTGGGAGCATAGCTGTGGTGCGATGGCAGGGAAGGGGACAGAGATGGAGGGCTGCCTCTTACCCACCATGGCACCAGGCCCACGACAAGATTCTCAGGAAATGCTCACCAACCTGATCCAAGCGGAGCGCACCATCAGCAAAGCGTTGCTGGCGAAGCCGTTTTGCAATCCTGTGCAGGTTCAGAATAGCCTGGTGCACCTCCTCGATGCTGTGCTCTGGGGAGATGGGGGGCAGCTCCTGCTTAGGGATCTTCTTGGTTGGCTGCTCGATCATGCTCTGCGCATGCTCATAGCTCAGTTTGGTGCAGGAGCAGATGATGGTCTGGCCAAACCATTCGTCCAGGATCTGCAAGACAGACAGCTTGTGAGGAAGTTGGGAGGAGACTTTTCCCAGGTGTTTCTTCATCCAGCTATTTATTCACATACGCACAACAAAGATTTATGGAGTGGTGACTGTGTGCTCAGAATGGTGTCACACAGAGGAGTTAGACCTACCAGGCCTTGGGCACTACCAGGCCTGGACAGAGCTCTCTAAGCCCTGGAGGTTTATGGCCATCCCCAAGCATATAGCCAGGCCATGGGTGGGAAGCGATTTCATGCATGTGGGTGAATGGCCACCAATGTCACAACTAGGGGAGAGAAGGGGTAGCTCCTGAGACTCTGAGATGTGACAGACAGGGCTGTGTGGACTCCATAATGGCTCAAGGAAGGACAGAGAAGACATGCTCCCTGACAGAGATGGCATAGGTGAGGGATAGGGTAGGGCAGAAAGGGAGTGATGCCATCCTGTTTCATAGAAAGGGACAGAATGGGGCTTCTAGATCTCCACATGCTTAGACTAAGTAGTCCCTTGCTGTGGAGAGCTGTGTTTCACATTCTAAAATGCTCAGCAGCACTGGGTGTGGTGGCATGTACTGCAATCCCAATAGTCTAGGAGGCTGAGGCAGGAGGATGGCAAGTATGAGCCCCAACTGGACAACTCAGCAACTTAGTCAGACCCTGTCTAAAAACAAAAAGTTGAGCAACAACCTTGGTCTCTATAGAACCACCCCAACCTTGAGTTAATGGCCCCAAATGCTCCAGACACTGCTAGATGTCTTCTGGGGAAAAGGGCCCAGGCTCAAGGACCTACCCAGCTGGTGGTGGTGCTTACTCAGTGGAGAGGTTACTAATTTTATCTCTTTAATTTTTCAGTATTCTCCATGATACGCCATACGCCATCATACTTTAAAAAATTGTAACATTTGAGCTAGATGTGGTGGTACCTGCCCATAATCCCAGCATTCAGGAGGCACCAGGGTCACTGTGAGTTCAAGACTAGCTTGGGCTACACATTGAGTTCAAGGCCAGCCTACACTGCATAGTGAGGTTTTGTTGCAATAACAATACCAACAGCAACAACAACAACAACACAAAGGGCTATGTGGAAGGCCTAAGAGCCCTCAGAAAACCATGCTGAGCGACAGGGCCCCGGCAGCAAAGCCTGACCCAGGGGACCCAGGCCAGTGCCTCTTGGATAGCCCTGAAGACACCCGAAAGCCAGAGAGAACAGGCTGGGCAAGGCCGCTAGGGCGGGGCTGAGAGCAGGAAGGATGCACAGTGCACAGAGGGAGCAGCAAGAAGCAAGAGTCCACATGAAGGGGATGCGGAGGAACAACAGGCAGCACATGGCGTGAAAGTGCCGCACAGGACGCAGCAGCTCATTCATTCCTATTTGGAAACTATGCTCAAATCAGTGCCCAGTCCATAACCAGGGCCCGTGGCAGAGGACAAAAGTACAAAGGGTTTTTTTATGGAAAAGAAAAAAATCTGGAGGAGATGCATAAACAGAGCACTTCCCAAAGAAGATTGGCTCCGCCTCTCCTCCGCTTCATCTGGGACTTAGGTCGCGGCCCTGTGCAGGCTGCTGGTTTGCAGGCTCTGGATACCACTTTTAGGGCCCATGTTAGGAAAACAGCTGTCTAGTGAAGTGGCCACCTCCAGGCCACTTCTTGGTACCCAGCACGACTGTACACAGTGCAGCACGGCCCCCACCCTTACACCCACAGCCGTGGCTGGCTCCTAACCTGCCCAGGGCACTGTTATTCCACCCAGTTTATACCTGCAAAGACAGGTCAGGGACTTCTCAACATTGCATAAACTTCTGAATACTCACACCCCAAATCTAGTGCTACTTTTTCTGAGATTTTTAGCTGAAGCTCATAAAGCAGACAGACTAGATAATGAAGTAAAAGAAAACAAGTGGGGCTGCCTCCCAAGCATGTTGTCTTTCTACAGTTTGTGAATGCAGAAGGTGAGTAAATGCCTCAACAACCTGGCGGATTCTATGCAAATATTCTAAAATTTATCCTTTCAAAAATGTCAGCACCTCAGTAGGACTCACTGGTTTAAAAAACTATAAATGGACTTAATTTATAATTTTATTTATTTATTTATTTATTTAATGCATTTAGGGCAGGGTCTACTAAAGTCTAATCTGTAGATCAGACTGATTACTAATCTGTAGATTAATCTGATCTGTAGATCAGACTCGGAAAGTGCTTCTCCTATTTTTCCGCCTCCCAAGTGCTTGGATTACAGATGTGTGCCACCACGTTCAGTCTTTTTTGTTTGTTTTGGCAGAACTGGGGATTGAACTCAGGCTCCTGCGCTCGCCAGGCAAGTACTTATTCCATTGAGCCATCTCCCCAGCCCCATGTTCAATCTTAATCACAGTCTCGAGCCCCCTTTGTTTTTTGTTGCAGAACCAGGGATTGAACTCAGGCCCTCACACTTGCCAGGGAAGCGCTTATTCCACTGAGCCGTCTCCCTGACCCTAGGTCTTTAATGAGAGGAAACTAATTCTAAGAGATGGCCCTGTCACAACAGTGGGCAGAACTGAGGAGACAGCAGGGGTCCCTGAGCCAGGCCCACTGTGACCCAGGGACTCACAGTTTTCTTAAAGAAAAAGCCATCAGGATATGATGAAGTTGTCAAGAGCAGAACTGATCCCACCGCACTGTGTCTGCTGGGGCGGTGGCTCCAGCGGTGGTGGCAGTGACCACCTTGCGGAGCACCTGGCCATGCTGCTTGGCCTCCACAGGGAACCCAGGGCCCCTGCCAGGCAGCCAGGAGGGAGCACGGCAGCCAATGGCTGTGTGCTGGCAAGCCTGTCTCAATTTCCAAGTTAATGCGCTAGAATTCTCTAAAAGATTTATTTGTACAGAGAAGAATCCTCACCCACTGAACCGTGCATCTTTCTGCTCTGTGAGGCCATCTGCTCTGGACTCATCTGCTGGTCCTAGGCCTTCACCCAGGTCTCTTCCTACCCTGACCTGCAAGGAAGGCACAGGGGAAACTTCCCCGAGTGCTCTGTGGAAGCTGCACCTAGAGGCCTTGGACTTGGCCGGGATGCGGGCATCCCAGTCCTGTGACAGCCGGAGAGGGCCTTGCAAGGGCTCCCTTTCCCAGAGGACAGCAGGGAGACTCATCCCTCCTTCCTCCCATTTCCCTCCCTCTCTCCTTCTGTCCCTGAGGTACTGGGATTGAATGCAGGTTTCACTCTGGTATCTTCTTGTCAACCCACCTGCCTCAGCCTCCCAAGTGCTAGGATTACACTCAGCTGAAGAAGAAAGTGTGAAGGCTCAGCTTTGGGGAGGAAGCAAGAAAGGAAAGTTCAGGAAGCAGTAGAGGAAGCCTTCTGACCCAGGAAGCACAAAGTCACCGCCAGCTACAGCCAGGGAGATCGCGTCAGCCCAGGCTTTCTTCAAATAGGACTGATGGAGATAGCCTTTCAGAAACTGACATCTGGCCCTGTTCTGAAGACACCAGTGTGACAAATGACAACTACTCTGCCATTTGCTAGGGCCCAGACTTCAGGGTTAAGTCAAACCCACTAATAATAATAGGAAAATGTAGGAGAAAAACTGGTTCAAAGGAAGTTGTATCTCTTTGCATGAATTTTATAAGTACTAAGATTTTCTCTTACTTCTGAGAAAGACTTCATTATGAATCTGGTCTAGTGATACATGCCTGTGATCCCCCAGCATCCTGGGAGGCGGAGGCAAAAGGGTTGCACAGTTCCTTTGTCCCACAGTTGTAACCTCAGGCCTAAAATGAAATACTTCTGCACCCCCTGCCACAGTTGAGATACATGGTATTCTGAGATCTTTTCTCTGTCTCTGAAGCAGTCTTTGAAGCAACTGTGTCCCCTGGAGATAGCTGGTCAGGCAAGGTTTCTACTATATTGTTTGAGGATAAAACACAACACCCAGAGCTCTGTTTCCTTACCACTAAGGGAACCCCAAATTACACAATCCAGTTCATGGCCTGGCCTCGAGCCTACTGCAGACTTTGAGGCCTCGGCTCCGAGGTGTACAACTGCCTGTGACACCACAGGAAGCCTTCAGTGGCAGGCACAGAGGCCGAGGCACTGGGGACAATGGTAATCATGAGGGGGCTGATTGTGATATGTTCAGAGGACACTGCACAACAGGGTAAGGGGAGCAGGTTCTGCTCCTAGAGAGACATCTAACACCATGAGAAGCAGAGCAGTGGCTACGAGCAGTGTCTCCCTTAGTCCTCAGGTAAGATGGCAAGGACTTGCCCTGGGTGGAGAGATGTTCACAGGACAGGAGCACTGACTGGAGGTGTGCTGACCCGTGGAGGCTTGGACAAAGCAGATGTGAAGGTGCCAGGGACTTAAGTGTGCAGGGCCTAGTGGGTGCTGATGCCATTAAAAGGCCCAGAGAACACAGAGTTTAAGTTTGGGTTGCAGCAGCAACATTTTTACTGCCTGGAGAGAGGGTAAAGGATGAGGAAAAGCAAAGAAGATATTGTGTGGAAAGGGAGACTTTGGGAGATTGAGCTGGCTGCATGGTGGTTTCCAAGAAGGAAAAAGAGAAGTCACCTGGGAGAGCAGTGGTCTTAAAGGAAAGGGGAGTGGGAGGCTGAGTTGAAGGCTGGAACCCAAGAATGAAGGTCTTGACAGCGACCTGAGCAACCCAGAAGCTCAGCGGAAGGTCGGCCAGAGCTCCGCGGAGCTCCAGAGCTGCTGCGCTGGAGCACCAGGGGCAGGGAGGCTCCAGGGCTGCTGGAAAACGGTATTAGGAAAACTGGACCTCAGAGGAAGTTAGGTCTCGCAGAGGCTGGGGCAGGGAGCAGCAGCACAGCAGAGCATGCCACACCCCCAGAAGCACCACCTTCTGAGAGCACAGACGCTCCAGCACGGCAGACGTCAGCTCCCCAGACAGCGCCTGGGCACAGGCTCTAGCAGAAACGTCAGGAAGGATCAAGCATGGCAAACTGCATGGTTTTTGCTCTGAATGAGAATTTTGAGAGTTCAAAAGAAAGGCAAGATCTAGTGTAAGATCAAGAGGGCCTGTTCTGACCACAGTATGGGGAAACGACAGGGAGCAGGCGCAGTGGCTGGAAGCACACTTGGGAGGCCACCACCTTCAAGCAGGTGGGAGACAGCAGCCCGGGTGCTGGACCAGTGCTCTCTGAGGAGAGCAAGGGCAGATTTGAGAACGATCCGGGAGGCAAAACTGAGATAGTTACTGCAGGACTGGACGTAGGGTAGGGGTGGTGAGAGAAAGACCAAAGTCATCAAGAATGAGACTAGAGCCAGGTGAAGTGGCACACACCCGCAATCCCAGGACTCGGGAGGCTGAGGCAAGTTCAAGGGAAGCCTGGGCTACAAAGTGAGCTTAAGGCCAGCCTGAACTACACAGTAAAACCTTGTCTCAAAAAGATTAAAAAAAAAAAAAAAGCTGGTGATGAAAATAGGCTGCCTGAGTACAGCACAGGTCCAAACTAAGGCTGGACCACAGCAACAGGGACACTGAGACAGGCAACACGAGAACAGCCTGCATCACCTAGAGGCCCTGTCCTCACTCTTCTCATCTTCACAGCTGAATTTCATCAGCTGCCCAGCTGGATCTGCTATATGCTGCCTTTGAAACAGCCTAGCACCGGGGTGTCTGCAAAGGCAGCTTCGTATTGCAGGCCCTTTGCCCTGGCCGCGGAAGGCCACCCAGGCGACTCTCCTCGGAGGAGGAGCAGCTGTCTCCATGTTGGCTGAGCCTGACCCTATTTCCGTGTATTGATATGTATAGAGCTGGCTAGGACTTTTCCTGATCCCTTCAATTGGCTTCAAGCAGTGCATATTGGTCTAGCTGAGGTGCTGGTGATGGTCTCTGAAGACAGCACGTGTGTTTCCCAAGAACCACCCCCTGCAGCTCCCTAGCGTGAGCTGGGTTGAGATGAGACGAAGAGCCAATGTTCTACAATGTTGGCTGGGATTGAGCCTCAAGACAGAGGCTATGACTTCCTGGGGCTTAAAAGATCACACATCAGAGCTGAAGCACCAGACCCCAAAATATTACATGCTATCTTTTTTTTTTTTTTTTTAATATATTTAGTACAGGATCTGCAGGGTCTCACTACACAGATCAGACTTATAGTGATCCTTTGTTTTTCAGCCTCCCAAGGGCTGGGATTACAGGCATGTGCCAACACACCCATTCTCACTTGCTGTCTCAGTGCACCCCATGTGCGGGGCCAGCACAACAAGCTGGAGATTGAATCCCAGCTTCTGCATCTGCCTAAGCAGGCCCTTTAATCTGCTGAGCTATCTGGCCAGCCCTAGATGCTATCTTAATCATGTGATGGAGACTACGCTCTGCAGATCCTTCTCTCTGCACATTGCAGAGGTGAGTTCAGGCCTCCGACTAGCCCAGCTCACAGCACTCGCCTACTTCCTGCCATTCTCACAGTCACTCACCCCCAAGCCAACCCCTTCTTAATGAACGAATAAAACCTGGGTTTAGCCTTGGATTGAGGCCTTTGTTCTGGATAGCCATCTCCATGCCTGGTTTTAGGACCCCTTGGCTCCCCCAAAATACAGACATGCCTTAGTATCTTTGTTCTCACAGTGGGTGTGGTAGATTGGAATTAATTTGACAGGATTCTAATAACTTATCCATGGAATTACAAATATAAACTTCCTGGACTGAGATGAGGACCAGGAAGGGCTCTGTATACCTGGCCGTTGGTGTGCACCCCTTACACTCCTTTGCCAGACAGGCAAAGTGTCACAGGTGTTTAGGAGGTGATGAGGCCACAGACTGACATGCCGGTATAGATTTTGTCTTTTTGGAGTTGAATCTTGCAGAAGTACAAGATGGAGCTTGATGACTCTTCCCTTGAGCCAGCAGGGAATCACAAACCTCTAGATCAGAGAACAATATTCTCACAACTTTGATGTGAGAAATATGCTAAGAACAGATTCTCAGGATTTATTAACCCCCAAAGTCTGAGCACTGGCTTAATAAAAGCAGAGACAGCCAAGATTTTGTGGGTGTTGAAAAAAATCAAGTAGGTATTTAAAAAGTAGTTGGAGGCTGGTGTGATGGCACATGCCTGTAAAACCAGCACTCTGAGAGGCCGCCTAGATGATGACAAGTTTGAGTCCAGGTTAGGTAACTTAGAAACTTGGTGAAACCCTATCTCAAAATTTAAAATAGGCTGGACATGGTGGCATACTCCTCTAATCCCAGGGATTAAAGGCAGGAGGACTGCCATGAGATTGAGGCCAGCTTGCATTACATAGCAAGACTCTATCTCACAAAACAAAACAAAACAAAAATTAAAGGGCTGGCAATGCAGCTCAGTGCAAAGGCCCTGGGTTCAATTCCTAGTACTCAAAACAAGAACAAACAACTGGAACAGCCTCTTCACAGTAGTCTCTTCTTGCTCTAAAGTTAAGGAATGCCAGCAGCCTAGGGAAAACCACAAAGCTTTCTCCACTTCACCTCCAGATGACACTAGTGGACAGGACACAGGAAGGTGGCAGGACACTGCTGGCCCTGCCCTGGATCCTTCTAACCAAGTGGACGCCCACATGCCAAGAGAAGGCTCCACAACATCCAAGCCCATCCTTGAGCTTCCACGCTCCTGCTTTCACCCCAGCTCTCAACACAGGGCTGCCTTCACCTTCCGCCTGCCTTCAGCTGTTCCCCACTCACACTCTGACCAGCTCAAACCTTCCTCCTCCGTGTCTTGAACAAGCCTCCCTTGACCTCGAGTGTGGGATCTGGTCTTTCACGCTGGGCTCCCTGACTGTGGGCAGGAGACACCGATCCATCACCACATCCAGGACTAAGCAGTGGTCTCCCTCTCATGTGGTTGGTCCCTTGTGTGGGCAGTGTGTTTGGATAAGCACGGTACAAGCAGTGCGGTCAGTGGACCTTGCCCCACACCCTGTCCCTTGTCCAAACCCGCATACTTCCTCTCTGGAGTGGTTTGGATGAAGACCAGCACCTTTCGGAGCCTGCAACTCCTTCACGCCTGTGCTCCAGCCCTTCCGAGGGCAGAGGCTTGGGTGCCAGACACTTCAAGAATCCCCAGGGGCCGTGGAGGCTGGGCTTGCCGCTTTCTAGTGCTGTGTTTATGACACTTGCGTTTTGGAACTCATAAGATCAGGTGGCTATTTCTTGGATCTGACTCTGGCAGGATAATTCAGACTGACTACTGCTTTCTATAGACTCAAGTTAATCTCCTTCTATGGGCTTTATTTTCTTTTTGGTTAAATGTTTGCAAAAACAAGCATTTATAAAAGTATAAAGTTGTGCATATTTTCAAAAATTAGAAAATACAAAAAAGTAGGAAAACTTACTCATAGTTTTACTGCTTGAATACAACCGCGGCTGGCACCCTGTTTGGTCTCCTGGTCATTTTCCATTCGTTATTTCCCCACAGAGCACAGCCATCCCCACCCCCACTACAGCATGGTTGCTGGCATACTGTATTAATAATTCTTTCCTTGTATTTCAGATAATGACTGCCTCTTAAATCTTAAAAAAAGAACTTTTTACCAGATACATAGGAGCCATGAAAACAAAATATAATGTGTGTGACTTTTCTTTTATTCCAATTTGGGCAAGTCAACTGGAGACAATCAGAGAACTATATTATGGCCTGGGTTTTAGCTGGCACCATGGCATTAATATTCATTGTTAGGAGGGCGAAGGGCATTGTGTTATGTAAGAAAATGTCCAAATTCTTTAGTCATGAATTAAAACATTTGAGTGAAATGACATGTCTTGGTTTGTTCTAAATTACTTTAGCAAGGAAAGAAATCTTGATAGAAGTTGAATCTGGGAGATGAAGATGTTGAGTTCATTGTGTTATTTTATTTATTTTCATATATATCTACGTTTTTTCAATATAAAAGTAAAAGGTTAAAATATACAGTTTCAAAAGCTTGTGATGAAGGCCTTTCTACTTCCTTTCTCACTTCCTAAGAATATTCACTTTTATTGCTTTTAACAGATTATTTTGATGTCAATTTCCATATTTCTCTAAAACCTGCTTATTACTTCTATATCCATTAGGCATTACCTGCAAACTTTCCAGGATAGAATCTGTTTTGCCCCCTGCCTCATATCCCTTTTCCAACAATACCACCATTGCTCTCAATACAGTTACCCTACAGCTACCAGAACTCACTCATCAATATGCTAACTCAGTCAGTAAACATGCAGTGTCTCGTTTTCCACACAACTGCCTTCGCTAGGATTTACGTTTGTTTGGTCTTTCCGTGCACTGCATATATCAGTCCACCCGAGCTTCCCCCATCTGGGACGGTGGTGATGGACAGACGCCCTGTCTTCTTCCTTCACAGCTTCCTGAGGAGTATGCATGAGGGACTTGGTGTTGTGAGCCTACTCTCTGCAGGTGACCTTCCTTACTCTCGCGGTCAACATACACTTAGTGGGCACAGACATTTAGTGTGGGCACTGCAGGCTTGCGCTTTCATTAATGACATGGTGTCATTCACTGTTGTCTCACTTTCCAGTGTTGTACTGGAACACCTTGACGTTATTCTTATGTGGAAACCTCGAGATCTTCCTTCCTCTGTCCTTTTTCCAAGATCTTTCCAGGGTCCTAAAATTCTATGATGTGTGTCTTGGAGGTGACCTATCTCCATCACTTGGCCAGCAATGTGTTCTTCCACTCCAAAAAGTCATCTTCCCCCAGGAATGGCGTATTTCCTATAATTATTTTGTCCCTCACTCCACACCTTGGTTTTCTTTGGCTGCTTAGGAATGCTCACTGAACAGATGCTGTCTATCTCAAACTGGTCTTTAATTTCTTAATCTTTTCTCTTCCTGGGACAATTCCTCAAATTTATCTTCCAACTGAAATCTTGAATCTTCTTTCTTTTCCTTCTTTCCTTGTTTTTAATTTCTCTGAGTACTTTTTTCTTCCTCCAAATGTTTATTTTTTAAAGTTAGATCTTGTGACACAGAAACTCTCTTTCTCACCACCCCCAAATTAAAAAAACTACTTCTTGAGGGATATAAAGGTCAGTTTCTTTTTACCTTTGATAGTACGTAAGGCCCTCACTGCTTTCCTTCCTGTTCATTTACTTTCTCCTTCTACCTCACTTTTCTTTTTTGTCTCTCAAATATGGACTCTCAACCCCAAGGGTCCGGTCCCATGGGTGGATTCACTGCCCAGCCCCCATGCTGGGTTGCTGATCCAGAGCCCCAGGCTCTAAAGTCTTCATGCATCCGTGAAAGCTGTCCCCTCTCCTGACTCTCATGTGTGGGCCTGGCTCCCAGGGTTCCAGTGGTGCCGGGAACAGTACACTGGGGCTCCTGTCTCTTGGCAGCTGATACTCTGCTCACCCCTTTAAGATATCACCTTCAGGGGCCGAGGAGATGGCTCAGTGGAATAAGCGCTTCCCTGGCAAGTGCAAGGGCCTGAGT
>NDGN011461941.1:0-23568 GCA_002564285.1 Tympanoctomys barrerae
CCAGGCAGGCACTTATGCCACTGAGCTACATCCCCAGCCCTTCAAGCACACCTTTAAAAATAAAGAATATGTACTCTCACTATGGCTTATCTACTAAACACATAGAACTTGATTCACTTTCAGATTTATACTAAAGAAAGGAATACTTACATGTGTGAAAAATAAATCCAAAGAAAATAATTTTTCTCTACAAAAATTTCATTGAAACCCCAATGGACTTCATAGGGGACTGGCAAAAGCATCAAGAAGCTTAGAGGTTAATAATTCCTTTTTTAATCTTTTATTTATTTGGCACAGGGTTTCACTACGCAGTTCAGACTCATAGTGATCCTTCTGTCTCAGCCTCCTCAGAGCTGGGATTACAGGCATGCACCACCATGCCCCATTTCGGTGGCTGGCACAATGCGCCCAGGGTTCCAGGGCCAGCATGGCATGTGGTACTGGGGATCAAACCTGGGTCCTTGTGCTTGCCAGGCAGGTGTTTAGATCACCGAGCTATCTCTCCAGCCCAGGTTAATGATTTCTTGTGGGAATTTTGTTTGTTTGAAGAGAGGGAATATTCTTCAAGTGAAATTTTTCCCCATGTGAGAAACACTCTTTAAATTAAAAGTACATGGTTAATACATAAAGAGTTCAAAGCCCTTCATGAAATGAGTTCATAATAATTGATCTTTAGTATAAGTATATATCTATATATACATAAAGATTTCTAACAATTCTAGCCACATAAGAAAGTAAAACAACAAATCTACAATAGGTACAAATTATATACATTTATTAATAATTTTAAATAACACTCTTGTATAAATTCTTCCATATATTCAAATCATACACAAATTTAGAAATGTATCATGAAGCCTAGTACAGCATATGTATGAGACATGTTTTTAATATTTGTGTTAGAATTTTAGGGACATAAATACAAGTTAAACATTTCAGAAATACGCTCTAATTGCTTGGGCTGAACTTTAACTTCTTACAGAGTGCTTGGGCCTAGCATTGATACTTCACTAAAATCAGTTAGCTTTTGGACTAGGTTAACTCTGGAGCCCTGGGCTCCCATTCTGCAGCCGCGGATGTAGTTATTGCATGTGTGTAAGTGATAAGCTTCTCAGTTGCCTTGGAAAAAACATTCAACCACTGAAGCTCTAATGGTGTATAACCTTTAATCCATTTGATACTATACGACCTCTCCAGATGAATCAGTGTGTTCTTCCTGCTTTCCCCATCTTAATCACTGACTAAGGATAAAGAGAAAAAAATGAATTAAGCTTCCCTTACCCTCCCATACGTATGCCAAGCCTGTTTTAACTCCCAAATTCGTATCAAGAAGGTCATAACAGATCAAAGGTTCTTCATGACTGAGATCAGAAATCATTTCCTTGTTCTAACAAGTTATACTGTGTTATTTTTTTTCTTCTCTGAGCATTCTGTCAGAGGTTTTATTGAGATGCAGAAATTCAATTCCTACTCATAGACCTCAAAATATAGGAAGCAGGGAAAATTCAGTATAAGTGGTATTATGTTCACTGGGTGTTTTACAAAAAGATTGGGACCAGTGGGAGATGATCTGATAACCCAGTTTCAATTAAGCCTGTCAAAGGAAGTACCACTGCTTATGCTCTCTGCTTCCACAACAACACAAGAAAGGCTAGTGTCTGAAAGGCACTCAGCTGACAAAACTAAACTAGTAGGTCAGTGAGTATTGTTTTAATGGTCATTTACCCTGGGAAAGCGGAGACATACACAAATGCTGTAAAAAAATCTTTCTTTCCCATTCCATGTCTGCTCTGATCTCCTCTCTTAATATCCAGGTATCCCTGGAGAAAATTAAACACCAGGTCCATAGGAGTTTTTTTTTTTTTCCTCTAAAGTTGGAGAAATTCCATTAATAACAAAGCCCTAGAGGTAGAGGGGAGAAATGGAGGAGGAGTTAAGGGGCACAAGGACGTACTGAACAACACTTCCTAAAGCATCTAACTATCAGAAATGCCTAAGGGCTTAGGAAAACAAGTTAATAAAGATAAAAGTATTAATTAATAGTACTGTGTTTTATTTCTCGATAATATTCACATTGGACTTACTTTTAAAAACAACACATTCTAATCCCTAGACAGAAATTCTTCTAATACTAGCATTTCTAAATGACTGATAGGACCCTGTGGCTGGACATCATAGCTCATGGGGACTTTGTAAGTGAATATTGGGTTTTCCATAGCAGTTTTCTAGTCTGATTTCAGGGTGCATGAATTCATCATTTGTTTCTATTTCAGAGCAAGAAAATGTCCACAAGCAACAGTCCAAGTCATTCAAGAATACAACTCAAAACAAATTTTACTTTAGTTTTTCTTTCATTATAAAAATTAAGACCAGGCCAGGGAGATAGCTCAGTAGAATCAGTGCTTGCCTGATAAGTGCAAGGGCCTGAGTTCAATCCCTGCTTCTGCCAAAAAACCCCTCCCCCCAAAAAAAAGAAACAATACTATAAAAAAAAAATGAAGACCATGACCTAGGAGCTGTTAAATAGTATGGAAAGGTAAATGGTCTCTGTAGTTCAGTTTTTGCAATTTCTTCAAAGGTCTATTTCAAAGAATCTCTATATGGCCAGAATGCTATTTAACTGGCTCTTAGACTCCAATACTCTCTCTTTGTTGGGTTAACTTCTGTTTAACAAAAGTTCACTCCTCACCAGCCTCAATGTGATCCTGATTTTTTCAGGGAGTAGGGTATCAGGAAGAAAGGCAAGTATGCCACCTTTGCATAATCCCTTGGAATTCTGCAGAAAGTTTTCTCTCCTAAAGAAATTATTTTACTATAAAGAAACACAAATTAGCAGCTTTGTTTTCTTATCATGAATTCTGCTTTCAGAAACTAAGCCTCCTATGTTCTAAACTAGACTTTTTGCTCCACAAAGTTCTAAATAGCTGTGTGGCCCTGAATTGTACTTTGTAGTTACAAACACTCAGAAAGATCCACAGATGGGCCTATTCCTCCTAGCCTGTTTGTACCTGCATCTAAGCAAACTTTGAAATAGGTGTATTGTTAAAAGGACATATGGTACAGAGTTCAGAGTCCTGATTCTGAGCCTAGAAAGCCTTACACTGTGCAGCCTTGAACAAGCTATTTGGTCCCTCTATGCCTGTCTTCTAATCTATAAAATGGGTACAGCAAGTCCTTCCCCAGGGGCTTATGATGAGAAACAAAGAACATACATATTGAAAAGTGATTTGTAAGCTACAACAGGCAGTAGAGATGCTAGTATATTTTAATATAACATAATGCCTATGCTTGTGTACAATTGCCAAGGACCCTCACAGTACCAGAGACCAATTATCTTCCCATATATTTTCTAAAACAGCATGCAAACCCTGAGCACAACTTATGGGATCTCCTATAGAGGGTGACAAATTTTAGGTTTTTCTCTGAGGAAGTTAGACCAAATGATCAACTTACATTTCTAGGTCTAATCCAGGAAGTTTTCACTTTTTTCGAGCCAATTCACAGTTTGCTGTTCCTCCTAATAAATAATCTATATTTGACTTCTTGCCACCTTTCATGGCTTGCTTAATCCACAATTCTGTCAATATAATAGACAAGAACAAGATTTTGGAGGGGGAGGAATTGAATGTAAAGAGGACTAACTATAATTCCTAACTACAGAGCAAGGCTATAGCGAAAAAGAAGACAACGAAGAGCTATAGCGCTGCAGAGAGACGGAAAAGACCTCATGGCAAATGAGTGACAGGCTATGTTCAAATGTAGGAGGTTTTCTATTTGGGAGTGGAGGTGAGAAAGCTATAAACACTTCACAGGAATTAAAACTAGAGATCCCAAGGGTATGATGGCTTTTCTTTTGGAGCTCAAAGATTCCTATCCTTTGGAAGACTATCTTTTACATTCAAGAAAAAATATTTTAGTGAGGATGTTTTGTATTAATCTATGTAAAATATAGAGAGTGGTCCATATCTAATTAGGTGAGTATTTTGCAGAACGCAGTCTGTCTCAGCTTACCAATTACTGACTTCAAAATCTATTGCTTGAATCTACAGTAAATCAAAGAGCACATAATTATATTTTTACATTGAGAAAGGAAAGGATTAGAAATATTCAACCACTTATAAATTTTAACAGTGTCCAAGGAGGGACTAAAAATGATGGGTGCTCACCAGAGTCCCAGCTCTAGCAATATTGCCATCTGTTTTACAGTATTTTAACCAATCTCCATATTTTCTTTTTACAACACCATTAACTGCTGTACAAATAAATTCTAGATGATAAAATATGACATGTGTTTTTACAAATAGATACAAATACAATGCTGACCAGATATACTACATTAACTATGTACACCTTATCTCTTTAGAGGCAAGAATGCTTCTTATGTTTAGACAATTTATCATCTACACTGAGCCCCTGAGGAGGACCTTCACCTTCCTGCACCCCAAGGCTGCCTGCTGCTCTCTGCTGTGAGTGCAACCTGTGCTTTAATGTCATCGCTGAGCAAGAGTTGCAGGAGGAAGGATCAGGCCTTCTAAAGGTCTTCTTGGGACTGCTCTGTCCTTATTCCAGAGACCATCAAGATCGTTTATTATGCTGTAGCCTAGATGTTAGCTTGTCCTTAAGGATGTGCACACTTTAGTTTAGTAAAATGAACATAATCACTGACCCTCCTTCAAAAGAGAATGCATTTCGGGAGTGGAGATGAAGTCTTCCAGCAGTCCTTTCCCCTCCACGTCCTCATCCCGGCACCACTGGTGAGGTGAACACCCCCCAACAGTCTATTTGGAGGCCAAAGTGGATTTGGGCAGCACTATGGGGTTCAGCCTTTCCATACTCCATATTTGTGGTTTGGTACAAAAATATACTTTACTTCAAGTCCTTAACAACAGTGAATACTTCTGCTCTTCATGAGAAAACTAAGAGCAATAGATAGGATAAGCACATTACAAATTTGTACCTGACAATTTCAGATGCACTATTTTTGCCTTTCCTTTCTCAGCAAACTCTACCCAGGCTTTGTCTGGCCCGGGGGCCAAAGCTGTCTCAGAAAGCACTGTGGTTTAACAATCCAGGAGACCAGTTCTAGCTTCTTAGGCTTTGTAGTTATGTATGGGTGTCGTCAGGGTCAGTTGCCCGTTGGGAGCCACTTCATTACCATCGTCTTCCAACAATCCTGACACATCAGCATTGGGAATGCTGTCATGGTAGCTGCTGAAACTGATATTGTCTTCTTTTAGCTCGATGGTCCAAAAAGGGGCATTGAGTTTCCGGTTTTGATATTCACGGTACATATAGACAGCTCCCACAAATCCCATTAACAGTACAACCACTATGATAATGACTGTCAAAATGATGATGTTAAACTGAGTCCATGATACATCAGCTAAGGCTGACGTGCTGTTTTCAGAAGAGCTTACTGAAAAGATAGTCTGCAGGGCTGTGGGGGCAAATGTACTATTTACAACAGGGGTGGGCACTGATGTGGTCAAAGAGGCATTGGAAACCAAAATGGTAGAACCTTCAGGTGTTGGAACAATAACTTCTGAAAATAAAAACAGAGAATGAAATGTAAAAGACAAAATTATCTAGTTTTGAGAAACAAAGAAATACACATGGGAGTGGAAGTTGATATGGGATGCTGACATGGTACTCTGCTTTAAGATAAGGCAAATTAAAAATAATTTTTAAAATATNGTTAAAATCTTTGAGAAAATTTCATTGTTGTAGTTTTCCATCCTCTTCCCCTCATAGTCATAAAAACTCCTAAATGTGTCACTATTAAGTTCTTAATCACATGTTTGAAAGTGACAGGGATAGACGGCAATCATTTGAACTAAAATAAGTCTAATGTGTCATTTCATAGAGGGAAAATTTTCCTCAAAAGAGGTATACAGCTTCATCTGAAAAATATACCGTATCCTTAGCTTCATCTGAAAAATATACTTTAAAGCCTCAAAGTTGATGTCAGCCAAGAGAAAAAAGTTTTCCTTTAATTATGCATGTCATAATTCTTCTTTTATGTGGATTATAGCTATTTTATAATTAAATTCTATACTTTGTGCTTCCAGTGATGGCATAGCTCAGTAGAATGACCAAAGGCTTGGGACTCATAACTGTGTTGCTATCAGTAAGTCAATCTTTCTCAAACTCAGGTTCTTCATCTGCTAAATGAGAATAATAATGTCTATTTTGCAGAATTCTCAGGAAGAATTCAACGTAATACACTGTTTAGCACTATCACAGCTCAGTATTATAATGCCTGGCCTGTAGTAGGCATTCAGTGAAATTATTCTTCACCACCACAGTCAGCCAAATCAATTCCTTCTACAGAGAGGCAAAGTTCGCATTACCTAATAACGAACAAAACCCATCACAGTTCTGTCAAGGGGCAAGGTGTGCCTTGGTATGGATAAGACATACCTCCCAAACAAGAAAAATAATTGAGGGGCAGGACTGCACTAGTGATAGGGTTCAATTTGAGTCTCTTAGCCTTGATCACAACAGTACAAGGGTACCAAGAAAACGGCAGAAAGATGGCACCTGCCATGGCAAAGAGGCGTTTAATATCAGCCTAATATTCAGCATCTGTTAGCATATCAAAAAGTAGTTTGCAAAAGAGTATGGTCCAATCCTTCTGTAACCTAATGATTTCTGAATATATATACAGAACTCATCCTGAATCATTAATTTTTTATAAATCCCTACTGAACTTCCCTATAAGAAATACTTTGAATAATTCTTCCTTTTAAATATCAAAAAGAATATTAACATTATTTTTGCCATCAGCGACAGAGCAACTTAGTCCTTAAGTCAAGAAAGATGCTCGAATAAACTCCATTTTTCAGCTGAGACTTGGAACCAGTCGATAGGACCCTCCTTGAAAAGGCCTCTGATGATCACTGGAAGTGATGAGAATAAAAGAAGAAGAAGGTAAAAGAAAAGACAGGACTTTTTAGTTATTAACATAAAAATAAAAATAGATGAAGGGAAAATTCGAGAACACTTAGTCTCACTGTTGTAATGACTTTGTCTTGATCCTCAGATTTCTGGAGTTGAGTTTGGAGTATCAGGAGACAAGCAGAAAGGAAACAAAACCTCTGTAGCCAAATATCTATCAACTTCTATTTCCAGAAACTCCTTTGCTGGTATTGGAAGATTTTTACAAAGCTAAAAGTGGCCATCCTGAAATATGTCAGTGCTAGGCTTAGATATTAACTTTACAACCATAGGTGAAATTTTACCTTTCTTGATGCAATTTTTCTTGAGGTCTTGGACATAACCTTCTAGGCAGTTCTCACACCAAAACCCAGTGGTGTTGTGGAGGCAATTGATGCACTCACCACTCTCAGGCTTACAAATCTTTGGAGTTTTAATTGGGTCCACATGGCCATGACATTGGCATGGGATACAGATGCTGTCAGAGTTGTAATAGCCATTTTCGCACGTGTTGCAGTTCTTGCCTGTATAACCAACTTTACACTGGACACATTTAGGTTCCGATTCATCCAGTTCTAAAAGACAAAGAACATCAAAATAATTCCATAAACTCAAACTACAACAAAAGAGGAAAAAACAATTAGTTCCCAAATAGATTCATTATCCCTCCCTGCTATCTCTTCTCAATAGTAAGAAACATAAGGAAACAAACAAATATGTCCTTTATGTCCCAGCTTACTGTAGGAATGATGGAGCCAACCAGACAACCTATTCAACCTATTCAGGTAGGATATAAAATAAAAACATGCTTCCAATAGTAACACAATAATTGTGATTGGGTTACTAACACTGTGATTGGTGTTCTTGTAGTTTCTTTATTCCTTCCTTTTGGCCCATGACAGGCTGCATAAAATATGTCCTAACAAAACCCTCCTCTCTCCCTTCCCAGAATAAATGTTTTATTTTTATTTATTTTTTTCAGAATAAATGTTGATAATCCCAGATGTCTGTCCTTGGTCTCCTTCACTTCTCACTCTACTCATTCTCTGTGAGTGAGTGCATCCACTGTCATGGTGGACAATTCCCAAACACGTATCTCCAGTCCATTTCTCTGTCTTTAATTCCAAACTGCATACTAACTCCTGTGCACATGGTCCACCAGCATCTGAGATCTAATATGAATGGATGTCCTCCACATGCTCCCTTCCTAAGCCCTGTCCTCCTCCAGTGTTCCACTCATCTGAACATCTGCCTACTTGCCTGAGCCAAGCATCTAAGAACTATCTCCCAATCTTCCCCTTCCTTCCCCTCCTGTATACAGTTACCAGTTCATATCACTGTTCATATTAATCAGACCCTGTTAAATTCTTTGCAACCTTCTGGTGCCTCTCTCCATGCCCATGACAGTGGTCTTAGTTTAGGCTGCCATCATGTCTCACCTATATTACTGTAGCTACCTCCTAATGAGGCTCTTTGTCACAATGAACCTCTCCATTCACTGTGATCTGCAGAGTAAATCTGAGCATATTACTTCTCTAGAGAAAGCTCTTCAGTCCCAGTTCCTTCAGGATTAAGTGAAAATGCACTAGAATTTTCACTGTCTTTCATAACTTGGCCCTTTCCTATTTCTCCCAGCTCTTCTCACTTCTTGTTCAACAACACTCTTTGAGTGAAGATTATTGAAAGGTTTATGTGTACTCTAACAGACTGCCCGCTCTCTTCTCTTTGAGTTTTTGTACATGCTGCTTTCTCTACATAGAACATCTTCTTCACTCCCTACTTGTACTGTACCTCCCAAATTCCAACTGCAGGAATTCACTCAGGTACCACCTTTTCTCAGGATCTTAAAAGGTTGTGCTCAATTCCCTCAGTTTGGGTTAGGGCTAGTTTATGTTTATGTGTAACATGTATCATTCTAATTTGTTATTGTCTGACTACTTGTCTGTCTCTCCCATTAAACTATGACCTATTTATTTTCCATCTTTATCTCTAATGCTTGACACAGTGCTGAACACACAGTGATTGTTGAATTTATGACTTGACCACAAGCAGAGAGGAAGCATACCAACTCATATCTATGAGCTTCTTGTTTAAGCCATCATGCAATTCTAATTCAAGATTCTCAGATCTACTTGATGAATGATCTTTAAATAATCAACAAATCAGGGCTGGGGAGATAGCTCAGTAGAATAAGCACCTGCCTGGCAAGCAAAGGGTTCTGAGTTCAATCCCTGGTACCGCAAAAATAAATAAATAAAAATCCTAAGTTTGTTTATCTGTCAAATTTATGTGTTCTTTTCTTCGAATACATTAATTACACTAACAGAATCATGCTGATATCTAAACAACAGTCATTTTATTACAGAAGAATTAATCTGTACTGATCATGAAATCTGTGGCAATTCGTCACATCTCTGATGTGCTTTATGAAACATGACTTCTTCTTGTTTATTTTACTATTGTTTTTTAAGAACAGTTTTGATGTATAACATACTATAAACAGTTAAACTACTTGAGTATAGAACTCAATTTTTAGAGTACATTCAGAGTGGCACAACTAACAAAGCATTTCAGTTTACAATTTCCAATCCCAGTAGGCAGTGTAATGTCAGCTTACTAAATTGTGCCCCTGCAGTATTCCATATTTCAAATAAAACTCTTAAATTGATTTTAGCCACAAAATGTGGAAGTTGAATGAATTTATAACTTTATAACTCCTGAAGGCAATGATATACAGTAAAATACTGACTGAAATGCATATCTACTCCTGGTTCTTAAGGAACTCATAGTTCACAAAGGTGCTACATTTTACATTACAACACTTTTGCACTTTGACAACAAAGTTACAGTAACTAATACCAAAAAATCCTGATGGAATAGACTGACAAACCTTTCTTGGCTGTCAAGTCAGACTAACTGGGCCTCATAACAATGAGATTTAAAAGCCCTAACTCATGTGTCATTTCTTCTCCTTGTTTGCTTTTTTGAGACAGGGTCTCATTATGTACTTCAGAATGGCCTTGAACTTGAGGAAAAAGAGATGATTGCTAATGGTTACAGTATGCGTTTTGCTTTTGACTTTGAAGTTTTTTTGATGGAAGGAGGTGATTAAAATGTTTCAACACTGATCGCAGTAATGGCTGCACAATACTGAGTATATACTAAGTCATTTCGCTGTACATTTTACATAAATTATATGCAATCTGAATTATATCTTAAGAAATATGCTATTTAAAATGGAATGGGGGGCTAGGTGTGGTGGTGTTCGCTTGCAATCCCAGCACTCAGGAAGCTGAGGCAGGAAGATCATGGTGAGTACGAGGCCAGCCTGGGCTACAAAGTGAGTTCAAGGCCAGCCTGAGCTGCATAGAGAAACCCATCTCAAAAAGACCAAAAAAAAAAAAAAAAAAAAAGGAATGGAATAGAATGGAATGGAGTAAAAGAAGAATCCAACCAGGACTGTTCAGCTAAACTTTCCCCAAATTTCTAGCAGAAAATGTGAAATTATAAATACTTATTGTTTTAGTCATTCAATATAAGGGAATTGGTTGTGAACAATAGACACGTAGTATGCCAGGGATACACAGCAGTTGACTGTCTTTGTAGGATTCCTACGTAGACACAACTGTTCAGCGCTATTAAGTACCACGCAGGAACTAATTAGCAGCTGCTACCCTGAACTGAACGAGCAAGGGAGCTCAGTCCTGAAGTTCCTGTAGATATTTGGAGACTCATTTCATATATCTGGATTAGCATGTTGTAAATTCCTAGAAAGAAAAACTGTTGCTGTTTGTACAAGTCTCATCTACAGCACTCAGCTTTTGATTCAGCAACGCAGTTTATAACAGCTGTTGAAGGATTCGCTGGTTCTATGCTGAAATGAAGACTTAGAGAATGCCTTTACCTATGACACAATTGCCTGTAGATGTCACTGCTGAACAAGGACAGCGAAGACATCCTTGATCAGCATAAGGACTCTGATAAAATCCTTCTTTGCATTCTTCACAGTGATCCCCTTTGCTATTTTCCTGGCAGTTTAAACAAACACCTAAAAAATAAAACAAGCAAATTATTTTTTAAATTTAAGCCTTATTCCAAATGCACAGTAACTTTCAAACATCATGGCTGCAATACAAAGACCGTAGGAGTTAATCAGAAAAAGAAAACATCTTAGGGACAGGGTGGAATTCAGTTCCTACCCACCTTCTTTCTACCTTAGCATGTCTACATGTTCAATGTCCTCTCATAAGTTGGTAAAGGAAGGGCTGGGCACCTGGTTAGTCACAGTGTGCATCTTTTGGCCAAATGGCTACATACTAAAAGCATGCCAAATACGAGCAAAAAAAAAAAAAAAATTTAAAGTAGTCTAAATATCTATTAATAAAAGAATAGATAAACTGTGGCATTTTCCTGTTAAATATGTGAGCTAAACCTATGTCCACAAACATTTGTACATCTTAAAAGCAACATGAGGGCTGGCCAGATAGTTCAGTCGGTCAGAATGCCTGCTCAGGCAGACAGACGCAGGGACTGGGTTTGATCTCCAACGTGCAGTGCCGGCCCCGCCCCCAGGGAGACAGCAATTGAGACTGGGTGTGGCGGCGCCTGCCTGTAATCCCAGCACCTGGGAGGCTGAAAGAGAAGAGTCTGATCTGTGTGGTGAGATCCTGTACAACCTGTACTAAATACATTAAAAGGGGGGGTGGCTGAAAAGGCAAATTGCAGAATGACACATACTGAAGAATAATATTTATTTGTAAAATTTTAAAAGTGCACTAAGCAATACTAAGCCAACAGATACATAATACACAAAAGCAAATTGCTACATACACAGAGGGGTTATCATTGTATACAGTAAATATTTAAATTTTTTAAAATTATTACAGCAAAAAAATTTTAACAATTTATTACCATTTACCCTTCTCAAAGTACCCTCCCTCACTTTGAACACTTGTCCCATCATTCTTGTCACTTGCTGAGGCAGTTCTGCAAGTCCTCTTTTATGAATATCTTTACAAGGTGTGGTCAGAAACGTGGTTTCTGACTGTTGCCATCAAGTGTATCCAGTGGAAAGGTAGGCTCATAGAAACATTATGGTCTGCTTTTATCTACCTTATTCACCAGATTTGCCTTCCATCTCTTCCCCAAAGTCAAAATGATCATTAAAGTGGGGTGGGTTGACAACTGGTGGTCAACTTGTGACAGCCAACAGAACTGGACCAGCATGGTGCTGGGTGTGGAAGGCCCGCCTGAGGACTGGTGCTAGCAGCACAAGTGGCAGAACTGGAGAAGCTTAGAAGCTGCGTGGGAGATGCTAGGGAAGCTGTTGGAAGGCTGTAGGGAGGCTGTCGGGAGCTGTTGGTTCTCCTGGAGGAGCTTCTAGTGCTGGCTTTCCTGGTGAGCTCAGCTGTTCTCATTGTTAGAGGAGCTCAGGACCTTATTGTCATGAGGATGGTTATAGTTCACTTTGGGGGAGCTCTGGGGCTTACTTTGAGCTCCAATCAATTCCTGGCTCCAGAGGGGAAGATGGTGCACAGCTCAGTCTCCTGGAGAAGCTTGTCAGGTGGGCTTTCCTGATGGGATCTCAGCTGTTCTCGTCATCAGAAGAGCTTGGGACCTCACTGTTGCTGAGGATGGCTATGGTACTTTTTGAGGGAGCTCTGGCCTTTACTGTGAGCATTGCTTCCTAGCTCCAGCCCAGATCCCTCCGCCTGCTAACATAGATCCTTCATGCTGCTGACACAGCTTTTCTAGCGTCCACCAATGGCCTTTGGGCACTCCCAGTGCAGATCCTTGGAACAGGCCGGTATGAGATCTTGGGCTCCAGCTGGACTTGTGGGGGGCTTTGTCAGGGACTCCAGGTCTCCAGCTGAATTCATGCAGGACATTACAATTGAATCCAGACCCTCGGGTGGACTCTTTGGTCTTAGTGGGTGGGCAGATTTCCTGCACTTTCTTTGATTATGACATTTTGGGTGACTATTATAAAATAATAAAATAATTAATAAAATATCTGTATTGTATTGATCCCCTTGCAAAACCCCAAACTACAGTACAATAGAAGGCAAAAGTTTTGAATGATTTCAGGGCATCGAGGCAACCACAATATCACAACTAAAAGTACGCATGAAAGAGTGCTTTCAGAACTGCTTCAGATAGTGGGAAGAATAATGGGACATCTGTGTTTGAAGCAATGAGGAATATTTTATGGGAGATTAACGTCAATGTGGATTTTAACGCAATAAATCTTTAGTATTGAATATGCACTATATCTTTTCTATCATACCTTCATATAGTAAAGATGTAAACGTGGACTGAGAGGATGTAGGCTCATGTGATGGCTTGTTTCTAGACGTCACCCCTAAGCCTCACGCACGCCCAGGGAGGGCTTTTCAGAGCCGGCTCGATCAAGGCTATGATATTTGGGTTAAGGGTGTGTGGTATTAAATTAGTCTATTGATTGGCTTAGCATAGTTCTGGGTATGGATAATGGGAAGGCCCTCCTGGGAGCAGGGTGTGCAAATCAATAGGTCTATAGTCTGGATGGACTATACGGGGAGTGAGGCAAAGCAGGCTTGCTTGCTGCGTCTTGCTGCTCCCGGCCTGCCTCGCTGTGGACTGGCTCTCCCTGCCACGGCCCTGTGCCATGCTGCGCTGCCCTGGAGCCAGCCAACGATTACCGAAACCTCTAGAAGCTGTGAGCCAAGATAAGGCCTTCCTCTTTTTCACTTTGGGTATGGGGTATTTTGTCTCAGCAACCAGAAAAATAAGATGGCTTGGGCATTCTGTCTCAGCAATGAGGACAGGAACTAAGGCAGCTTGTCTCCAGAAGGGAGGAACACAATAAGAGTAAACAGGAAAAAAAGAGGACTCCACCTTTATTTTAAATTTTCTATTTCAAATATATAACCATAAATACATATAAATATATATGTAAATTTCTATATAAATCAAAATGCAAAATGTTAATATTTATTATTTTTGAGTATGAGTATACAGATGTTCATTATATTATTCCAGACAGGTTTTTATTTTTAAATTTTCAAAATAAAGCAATTAATAAATAATGAAAAGGAAGGAAGCAAGCAAAGTTCTGTCTGCAGCATCGGCTCCTTTGAGAAAGTTGACAAAGACGTTCTGCAGATGCTGAGAAAGCATAACGTCTGAAAGCAGACGCTGAGGCATGCAGGGTGCTGCGCCACCCTCCTCCTGGGAGGCAGGAGAAGCCCAGGGGGACAGTCAGAAAGACTACTACAGAGGTAAGGGAGAATGAGGCTGTGACATAACAACTGGAGCAAGACTTGAAAAAAAAAAGGCAAAAAATGTTAATAATGTTCATGTCAGCTTAATTTTTTAGAAGATTATACAAATTCCCCCAAATTTCCTGAACTTACTTCAAATCACTAAAAGTTTATTATATGCATATATTTCTGATTTAAACCAACTTTGCATGTGAACATCACTGCTCTGAACCACATCATTTTTAGATATTGAAATATTTTCCACATGGCATGTATTCATATGACATGGAGCACTTTAGGTACTACTTATTTTTCCCCCAGATCTTCTTACATGTCGATCCTTTAGCTATGTCATTTGTGACAGTAAAAATAGCTGAAAAAGACATCCTGGGAAAATGGATTTTAGCTCTAACAATAGAACAATCTTGAATATCAAAGCATTCTGAATATACTTAAGAAAAGTCAAAACCTGCATTACATGCATAATCCATCTACCTGCTCTCCCTCTATTAAAGTGTTCAATGGAAATAATTTTTAAGAGAAAAAGTTCTGATAAAATGTAAACTTTAATAGAAAAAATATAGTAGGCCCTCACTATTTCATGTTTCAAATTTTGTAGACTCACTCTTTTGTGGGTTTTCAAAAAATTAATCTAAATTATTTATTGTGGCTTTTTCACTGTATTGTGGGATTTTGCAGTACCATACAGTACACATATGTTGTTGAAATTGCGTAGGTTTACAAGTTTAGAAAATAGTTAAGAACATTAGAAGTGTTTCTAAAGCTGTGAGAGAGGTTTATAACAGTGTGGGAAGAGTTTATAAAGCCTTAAATATATATAAATACTAAAATAAGCAAAACATCGCTACTTTGCTGATTTTTACTTATCTCGGGGGTATCTGGAACGTAACCTCCCTGATAAGTGAGGGACTGCTGTATCTCAGAAAAGATAAACAGCTCTGGAAAAGATTTTGGATGTCTGGGGTAAGAGAGATGTGGTCCAATAATAAGCCTTTCAGTGTGATGAGACAGGAAAAGGTCATGTAGGCCCCCTTACTTCATGGCAATCTATACATATTTAAGGCTTTTTTCTTATAATGCTAGTGGACCTACATGTTTATTATTTGGGTGCTTTTAACTATCTAGATAATACCCTAGGCCTTTGAGGTTATTGCTATATAATTTGATTCTCTTAAATCATTTATATTATAATACTTTAAATTCTTTCCAGGAGAACATATTTCAATTTGTCTTTCTCCACATCTTATAAAGACAAGTCAGTAAAGTAAGCAAACAACAAAACCTGCAGGGCAAGTATCCTCTTAAAACTTAAAATGAAAGCAAGTATAAGATAAATCTCATCAGTTTTTAATTACTAATCACCTTTCCCTTCCTTCAAAGATAGCATGTACCTGGCATACAGTTATAGAAAAAGAACATTAATAAAGACAGATCGACATCAATACATCAGAATGTTAATAATAGTTGTGAAGGACAATAGTCCTTTCAGTGTTTTCCCCATCTCTTTTTTTTTTTTCCTATATATTTTAGGGAAGGACCTGTAGGGTGTTCAGGGTCTCACTACTATATGGGACTTGTAGTGATTCTCCTGTTTCCAGCCTCCCAAGTGCTGGGATTACAGGTGCACCCCACGACACCCTGTCTCAATTGCCATCTCAGCATGCCCCAGGGCTGGGCTGGCACGGCAGGCCCAGAGATCGAACCCCTCGTCCCTGCGTCTGCTTGCAGGTGCTTTAATGCCCTGAGCTATTTGGCTGGCCCTCCATATCTGATTTTTGAATTATCTCAGTATACATGCATCACTTATTCTTATTGTCTTGTTTTTCTTTTTGTATTACAAAATTAACACATTAAAATTATATCACATGTCATAATGTTTTTGGTCCACCAAAAACCAAATATTGAAGGTGTGCTCCCCAACTGGTGTTGGTGGGAAGTGGTAGAAATATTAGTAGATAGGAACTAGTTAGAGAAAGTAGACCCCTGGGGTGTAGCTTGAAAAGGATACACTGGGACTCCACTTCCTCCTGCTCTCCCCTGTCCTTCTTGGTCACTATGAAGTAAGCACTAAGCACCTTTTACAATGCCATGCACACCGTTCCATGGCATTGTGCCTTAGCATGGGGACAAAATGACAGAGTCAAGTGACCCTGCACTGAAACACCTAACACTGTAAGCCAGAATACACCTCTCAGAGATGGATGTGGTATCCCAGCACTTAGAGGCTGACGTAGGAAGATCACTGAAAGTTCCAGGCCAGCCCAAGCTACATAGTGAGATCCTATCTCAAAAAAAAGAGAACTTTCCCCCATGCAAATTATCTCAGGTATTTTGTTACAACAGAAAGCTAACACAAATTCATATTGTAAAATATTTCAAAATTTCAAGCAATTTAAAAACATTTCACGTAGAAACTTAAAGGAAATTAATCTTAAAAATAAACATCATAACCTTTAAAATCTACATATAGTAAAAACTAATATGAATTCATTTTTCTGGGGGTTTTTGTGGTTTTTTCTGTTTTGGGTTTTTTTTTCAGACTGGGCTTGAGCTCACTTTGCAGCCCAGGCTGATGAACTCCCAACAATCCTCCTGCCTCAGCCTCCCAAGGGCTGGGATTACAGGTATGTACCACGACGCCCAATTTTCTAACATGAACTGAAGTTCTAGTTTTAAAAAAGACCCCCTCCTACCTCTTTTTAGTCTAACATCTTAAAAGAGCCAATATAGCATAAGAAACAGTATGAGGCTGAACATTAAATATGAATTCTGCTCCTAGATGAACTTCTCACCAGCTATGTGATCTGAAGCGACAGCTTCTCTGAGCTTCATTTTTCCAGCCTGTGAAATGGGAAGCTAATTCTTTGGGAAAGGATCTAATGTGGTGTGAGTATTTCAAAGGGTAAAAGACTGCTCCATAAAACATGTGTTCTCCTTACACCTCATTTCATTCATGCATAAATTAAGGAAACTAAACTACTGAGCTCTAAGCTTCCTTTAAACCTAATCTTGAAGAGCTTTCTCTTATAATAAGTGACATATAAAATTAGTTGAAGTTTAATGTTATTCATTATGTTCAGAGTGGGACCCTCCCCCAGAAATTCAATAAAAATGACTAAAAATTTATATTACCTTTGCTGAAAGATGGTTACAGAGTAGATCACCAAAAATCAAAAACAAGAAGAAGGAGAGAAAAGAAAGAGGAATAATACTGAATGTTTCCTGAAAATGATTTCATACTACTTGGCTAAGCATCTCAAAAATTTGGTCGGGGTAACCAAGAAAATAAATGGTCAAAGAAAGGAATGCAGGGCTTCTTTCCAACTGAGTTCAAGGACAAAACTTTGGGGACATATGTTAGCACCTATAAAAGGCTTTTCCTTATTCCCTATTTTGCCATTTCACAATTTATACAAAATCCTCTCAGCAATGTACTTTGTTGCAGGAAGAAATGTCTGATCCTTTTTATGGGACAGAAGGCACATTTAAATCTGTCAGAAAGAAGGCTGGAGTGGACAGTAGGTGAATAAGGGAGAGAGTAACAGAAGATAACGTCAGGGGGAAAAGTAGGGGCCAAAATCATAGAATCACACAGGCCATGAGAAGAAATTTGAATTTTATTCCAAGCGGGGTGAGAGGCCACTAGGTAGCTTAAGTTCGGGAATGTCACACATCCCATTTTTAACAGATCATTCTAGTTATGTTGAAACTGAGCTGTGATGGGGTAAGAGTCCAGAGACAGAGACAGAGAGACAGACAGGAGGCAGAAAGGGTAGAGGAGAGGGTGGCCGAGTAGTTCAAAGGGATGAATGGCTTGGACAAGGGCAATGCAGGATGGTCATGAACAAAGTCAGACTCAGGACTATTTTGAAGCTAACAGAACTTGCTAGTTGACTGTCTATTTGCAATAAGATAGAGAAATCAAACCAAGCTCCTAGGCTTTGGAACTCAGCAAGGGGGTGAACGATACTAGGAACAGACATGAAGGACATCAGCTTAGCTTTTAGGGCAAAATACTTATTTTGAATATATTACGTTTATAAGGCCTATTAGAACACTCAGATGACGTAGTCTGTAGGACATTTGTAGAAATTAAGGGAAACATGTAAATCTAATGACATTTAAATTAAATCTAGGGGACTGAATGAAACCACCTAGGTGGGAAATATAAATGGAGAAGGCAAATTTACCAAGCTCTAAGCTCTGGCAACACCCGTGCTTACAGCAGAGCTGAGAAGATGCAAGAGAACGAACAAAGAGAGGAAGGCTAGCGAACGAGACGGAAGAAGAGGAATGCACGACAGACCAAGCAAAGAAAGGAAGCCAGGAGCAAAGCAGCCGTCAGCCCAGTCAAGCTGCCGCGGCCAGCTACTCACACAGGACGCTGTGCACGCATCAAGGTGCCTGGAGTTCTTAAGAAATATACCACATAATCACAAAGTTCTAGATTAAAATAGACTCTCTTCCACCTCTACTTTAAGTAAAATGTATTCAACCAAGAAATAATAATAATTAAAAAAAAGAAACAGAAAGAAAATTACCCGAAGAAATCTCTCATTAAGACTTTGAAAATGTTTCCTTGAAATCTTTCCTTATTTATAGAGGTTCGGGTTCTCTTATTTAAACGATCTAATTATGTGGTGCGTGTTATTTTATAGCCTGTTTCTTTCACTCTCTCATGTAGTTTTATATCGTAGTTTACATCATAGTTTTACATCATTTTCATGGGACTAGGGATGTAGCTCAGTGGTAGTGTGCTAACTTAGCATCGCGGGGCCCTGGATTTAATGCCCAGTACAATTAATTAATTTAGCTCTAACAATAAAAATTAATGAATATCTAATTTGAAGACAACAATATGCAATATGACAACCATCGTTGAATCCCTGGCATCTTGTTTACTGAAACTGTTATTGTTTTAATGTTCTTTTTATTTACTAATTTTATTCTTTTGAAAAAATAAAAAAAAGTTAATGGCCTAATATGAGCGGGTACCATTCACGGGCTGGGCGTGAGCCGGCCCTGCATGAAGGCTGCATTTCACCTTCGTAACGACTTCCTAGGAAGGCTGTTCTCCGGGAAGATTCCTGACCACAGAGGTGCTGCATCAAAAAGCACTTTAGGACTTCTGATATTTACCATCGAACTGCTGGACATCATGTTTTCCCCAATATATTTTACTACAAAAATAATAATTTGAAAAATCAACTTCAACCTAAAGTCGAAGTGTTAACTGAGTAAACATAAGGACTCCGAGTGGCCACCAGAGGGCGGCCGTCTCATAGCACTGCTGAAACATACCTCGTCTGAGAAAAAAAAAGAAAGGCAGATTTTACGCGAGGCTTGCAGTTTTAAATTAAGTATGTGAACTTCTTCACGTTGGGTGCTACTTTCATTATGTTCCAACATAGATGCCACTTGTTTGCTCTATCACTCTCTGTTCTTAGAAGTTACAGTAATGAAAAGGCTTTTTTCTTTCCTTAAGTTATCTCCAGAGCAAGCACAGGTTGGCATTTACTTAACAGTAAGAAGTGCTTTACTGCTTCAAGGAAAAAATAAAAGCAAGCGCCAGCAATGTCCACAGCTTTCTGTACGATAAGAGATCTAGGAAGCTACTGACAGCTATCTAGTACCATGAAGCGTTTCGGATTTCCCAACAACAAACCTCACCTTCCTTCTGTTTTCCTGTTCATTCGTTCATTTACTCAACGGACATTGAGCGCACAGCTACTTCTGTCAGGATTCATGTCAGAGATTGCATCTACATTGGTACACAAAACTGATATTGTTCCTGACCTTGCGGAACTTAAAACGTAGTGAGTCAGCCTTGCATGACTCACATCTACAAATAAATATAATTAATAACTGTGATAGATGACATGAAAAAATACAAGTGGATGTGAGAGCATGGAAATTTCCATTTAGTGTGGAAATGATTTCGAGTCACCAGGAAATGATTTCTAATGAAGTGATCTTTAACTAAAGGCCTGAAGGAAGAATATGACTTAGAAAGACAGAGTCTGGGGTGGGGCTCAAGATGGATTAGAAGGACTTGTCCAGGCAGAGGAAAAATCATGAAAGAGAATCTTGAGACAAGGGAGGATAGCTTATTTTAGAAATAAAAGGCAGAATGCCTGTATCAGGCGGTAAAAAAGGAACAGCACAAGGTCTAACTGGAAAGTTGGAAGGAACTGGATCATATAAAAGAAAAAACTCACAATTTTTTCAAAAACAACTTCCCTACATATGCTTTACTGGACAGCAGATTAGAAGCAAGAGTAAGCTTTCAACAGAGATTTTTTTTTTCAGAATATTTTCAGTTTGAAATATTGTGCTACTCTGCTCTCACAAAAATATTTGTGTCTGTGAAAATAGGGTATCCTGATTTTTTTTGGCTGGTGAAAAGTTCTTCAAATAATATTTCTAGTCTTTATGTTTAAGAAAACTGAAGATTAGAAACTTTATTTTAATTCTGCCTAAATGTGGTTTTCTTTGTTTTGATGGGGATAGGGGTGTGCTAGGCTTTCGGAACCTGCAGGCTAAGGCCTTTCATCAGCATGGAAATCCTTGGCCACTCTCCTTTCACACACTGCTCTGACCTAGGGTCTCTCGCTCCCTTTCTGGGGCTTCAGTTGCATCAGCAGACCTCTTGGCTGGGTCCCAACGTCTTTCTTGCTCTGCTCTTGCCACTGTGTTGTGCTACATACTTCAGTGGTGTGCCAGGGATTTCAGTGCTGCTGAGGCAAGCACAGTGTGCAGGAACTGAACTCACCTCCTTAGGACTGTTTGAGAAGAACCAACATATATAGAAAGACTTTAAGATGAAATGAGCAACAGAATAATTACATGGAAAAATTAAGCAAAAACATACCTGTGAGAACATCACAACTGGCTGACCGATTATTGCACTGGCAGGGCAAGCAACCATTCTTGCTAAAACCATAATATCCCTCTTGGCATTGATTACACGTCGCCCCGGTGACACCCGCTCGGCACTGGCAGCTCCCAGAACTGTAAATAAAAGCCAAAACAGTGAACAAACGTGAACTGTTTTGATTATAGATGTTTCTAACATAGCAAAGGGTTCCAATTGAATTCTAGTTACTAGAAACAGGATTTTTTTTTTTAAGTTTAAATTGGAAGTTGCAAAGCTTCATGACTGTATAATTCAGCTACCATGGTACTAACACTAATCCTTGCAACTATTTAATCCTGTATACTTTGGCAGTTTAAAATAAATGATAAGGGATCCATGGGAAGTAGAAGTTCCCAGTGCTTAGAAATCACTAGATATTAAGCACTGGGACATGGAACTCATACCACTGCATATTTCTTTCCTGAAGTATCCCACCATTTTAACAGCATCCATTTCAATCCAGAGAAAAGAGGAAACATTTCTATTCTCCACCAAGCTTCTGGTGGAAGAATATGAAGATTAAGATCTTAATGAATGTGCCAACTTAGGCCTATTTAGATCCTACGAATTGATGCTACTCATTTTGTGCCTAGGATGCATTTGAATCAATTTTGCTAAGCTAAAAATGGAAAAATGAGGATTTCTAAAAATCCATAGAAATTCTAGATAGTTATCCCTCCAAGAAAAAGAAGCTAGAATTCTAAAGAAAAAATACTGTTAGTACTTTCTATATTCCTACTTAGATATTTTCTCTTCTTAGATGTTCATTATAACAATGATACTCTTTCTCTCCGATCATTAAGCCATTGGTGTCACTTCCAATTCTTCTCTCTATTCTTATGAACATTTATTCATACCCAATAAATGATCAACTTTTGTCTTTTCTCTCAAATATTTCTTAGTATTGTCTCTCTCTCTCTCTCTCTTTTTTTTTAAGCAGAACCAGGGATTGAACTCAGGCCCTTGCGCTTGCCAGGCAAGCCCTTATTCTACTTAGTCATCTCCCCAGACCCTAGTATTGTCATTTTTGTATGATCATTCTTAATATACTGTTTTTTCTCCTCTTTACCTCCACAATTTTTCTACTTTCTAGGCTCTTCATGAAACTTTGCTCTATGTAGTCCTCAGAAACCTTATGGCTTGCTGACTTCTTATTCTACATGTCAGACTTGCGTTGTTCTATATTTTTTTAATATGTAAGTCTTGTTTTCCTAGTCGCTTATACATGCTCTGATGCAAATATCATAGTTTTCTATCTTTAAGACTTATCACGATTATAGGGACTATGTACTGTAATAACCTTTTTCATGTCATTCATCTTACTAAATAAGTTTTCTTAGTTCAGGGACCATATCTTAGAGAGCTTACTACCTACAGGTAGGATATAAAGCATATGCCCAGCTTGTCCTAGATACTTAATGAATGTTTGACAAATAATAAATGCACAGACTAAGCTGCTGGTGGGGTATGTGACTGGAAGTGTCAATAGCACTTTGTGAGGCTGAAGCAGGAGGATCAAAAGTTTGAGACCCACGTGGGAACATGAGAAGAGCCTGTCTCAAAAAGTTTAACAAAGAGCTAAGGTTTAGCTTAATGAATACACCCTGAATTTCATCCTAAATACTGCAACGACAAAAAGAAGCAAACAAGCAGAAAAGACCACACACTAAATTTGAGAAGTAAGCATTTAAAAGGGAAAAAACAAAAATAGAAAGACAACACTAATACTAGGGTTTTGAGAAAAACACACACAGCCTAGGGCTGAGCTGGTTAGGCCTCACCAGCCACACTGAAATTATATTTAACTTTATTTATTTTATGTATTTTTACATAGCGAGAGATGGAACCCATAGCCTTGTGCATACAAGACAAGTGCTGAAACACCGAGTCCTAACCCTGGGACTCATATTTACATGCTCATTTTTCACCCTCAAAATTCTGCACTTCTGAATAGATTTTGACAACACTCATGTCAGATGGGGGACAATTTAAGGTAAAACAGCTTTTAAAATAGGTTTTCTTAGATATCCAGCTTCTTAATAATGAGCCCCTGTGGAGCTGTTTATCTTAGTTCAGGAGGCCAAGCTAAAACTAACACCTATGCACATCAATTAAAGCAATCCACTATTACCTTTTCTACTTATGTATCTCTAATATAAATTCTAAATTTAAGGGTTGGTGGAATTCATTTCACAGAATGGAAATGCTAAAACTATATATTATGTATGTTCTATTTATAATATATAAACCTAAACATACTTTTTCACTAGGCTAAATAATGAGGGTATTTTTTTTCTTTTGCTTCTGAAAATTTATTTTGAGTAATTAGAGTTGAATTTTACTTCTGTTTTTCTATTACTCTAGTTCTTTTTTTTTTTTTTTTTTTTTTTTCAGAACTGGGGATTGAACTCAGGCCCTTGTGCTTTCCAGGGAAGCGCTTATTCCACTGAGCCA
>NDGN011461945.1:0-12373 GCA_002564285.1 Tympanoctomys barrerae
GCCGCCGCCGCGCTCCCCACCCTCGAGCCACGGTGCCGGAGCCGCCCGCCGCCCGCGGAGGAGGTGGAGGAGCCGCAGGAGCCCGCCGAGGCGGCGGCGGCGGCGGCAAGATGGCGGACTTCCTGCCGTCGCGGTCCGTGCTGTCCGTGTGCTTCCCGGGCTGCGTGCTGACGAGCGGCGAGGCCGAGCAGCAGCGCAAGTCCAAGGAGATCGACAAATGCCTGTCGCGGGAGAAGACCTACGTGAAGCGGCTCGTGAAGATCCTGCTGCTGGGCGCGGGCGAGAGCGGCAAGTCCACCTTCCTGAAGCAGATGCGGATCATCCACGGGCAGGACTTCGACCAGCGCGCGCGCGAGGAGTTCCGCCCCACCATCTACAGCAATGTGATCAAAGGTGCCGGCGGGCTGGGGGCGGCGGGCGCGGGGCCGGGCACCGCCCTCGGCCCCCGGGCCCTGGCGGAGGACGAGACCGGGTCGGGCGGTTGGACTGGCGGGAAGAGGGGCGCGCCCGGGGCCCCGCTACTGGCCGCCCGCCCCCGAAGAAAGTGCCCGGGGCGCTGCGCTCGCTCCCCTTCGGCCCTGGCGGGGGTCCCGGCCGACTGCACCCCCGCCGCGGGCCTCGCCCCCTGGGAGGGGGAAGTAAGCCGAGCCCGGTGTCTCGGGCCGCGCGCGGGGTGACCTCGCCTGCTCTCCTCCCCGTATCCTGGGCGGGAGATCGAGCGCCGCCCTTGACCCTTGCACCCCAGCACCCGTCCCCGAACTCCGCCGCCTTGGGGGGATGACCCAAGTCACAAGGTCGGGTCGCTCCCAACTCCTTCCTCGCTCGGCAGCCTCCCGAGCCAAGGAGTTCTGCAACCGTCCTAGGGAGGAAACTTCTGCCCAACCTTGTCAAGGGCGTAGGGCTGTATGTAGCCCCTGGAAGCAAGGGCACGAAATTTGAGGGCGTCGAGCTTACGCTGCTGGCCCCGGGAAAGGGTAGACCCATTCTGTTAGCCTAAAAAGGATTGGCAGAAGCGCTTTTCAGCCCCAGCGTTAAAGGATGTTTGTCTGTAATCACCGTTTTACATAGGTGGGGAAAGGAATCCCATCTGTTGCTTTTTAAAAAAAATAAAATTGCATGGTAATTTGGGGACCCTTTGGCCTAAAAGTGATAGAGACTGCACTCTACAGGTGGAGTCAGTGGATCAGTGTTGGATTGGCCAGTAGGCTCTGCTCCTGTTTGATAGTATTTTAAAAGCCAAGCGTAGTTCTTAAATGAAAGAAATATGAACTCTTTGTGCTTGACCATTCAAAAAAATTAGATGATTTTTTTATTAGGTGAGGGAGGAGTCTGTTCTCTGCTTTTGTGCTGTCAGGTGTTTTCTGCTTGGCTTGGTGCGCAGAGCGATTCTCCTTACTTTATTTGCCTAGTGTGTTATCTGGGGCTTTGCAGGTCTTTCCAGTGTTTTCTAAATAGATTTTTTTTTGTTTGGGAATTACATTAAAAAAACACCTATGTATGTCCCCCACTGCCACCACCATGCATTTAGATAGAGAAAAACTACCCAAACAGGGAGGCATTGAGGGGCACTGACAGAAGCAGTAGGGCGAGGAGCCTGCCAGCTCCCAGTACCAGGAAGGACCTCTGTAGCTAAAGACCTGCGTTTGGCACAAAGTTAAAGTCTCTTCCAGTGCTACAGACTGTGCTTTTCCAGTCCTTAATTGATACTTTAGTATTAGTGCCATTGAACTTAAGGAATTGCATTGATGAATGGGATGGACCCGGCACCTGTGAGCCAGGTGAGCGCCTGATTCTTACCATTGCACTGGGTCCTGAGCGTGACCTACTTTGCGCATGGTTGTGCGATGAAGTCAGTCTGCAGCCAGCCGGCGTTTTGAGTTGGCATAATCAGAAAATTGACAGGAAAATGGGTTTTCAATTATCCAAACAAATGCCTTCCTAATAGACCGTTAACAGGGGCGGAAGGGAGCAGTTCAGTGATACAAAGTTCCAACTAACCTCCTGAGTTGAAATCTTTTCCTGTCATTTTTAAGTTTGTCTCGCTCCCTGTTAGGGAAACGCTAGGCCAGCCTACAAGTTACACTGCTTTGAAGCCTCATCTGGGCCAAGTGTTGGAGCTTTGACTGCTTTTTCTAGAAGGTTTGGTGCTGGGGCTAGAGTGCTGAGGGAAGACACCGAGCAGCTCCGAGCTCTGTGTCCCGACTTTCAGCTGGGCTCCTGCACTCCAGCTGTTGTCTCCAGAGCCTGGATGTTAGGTGGCACTTCTTTTCTTTTCCCCCATGTTGGTTTTAAATACCTTCTGCTCCAGAAATTATTTTATTAATTGCAACATGTCAAAAAATTTGAAAAAGAACAATGGCTTTAACAGTATTTGTTTTTCATGATTGAACACAGAGGGCACTTTATTTCTTAATGATAAGGGCATTTTGATGTCTGTCTGTTTTTGGAGAGTCTGAATAGTTTAAAATTTCAGATAATAATGCTGGAATAAAAGTTTGTAGTAATGTCTAATGACTCTTTCCCACACTTTTTAAAACAAGGTATGAGGGTGCTGGTAGATGCTCGAGAGAAGCTTCATATTCCTTGGGGAGATGAGGACAACCAGCTCCATGGAGACAAGTTGATGGCCTTTGACACCCGAGCGCCCATGGCAGCCAAAGGAATGGTGGAAACCGGGATTTTTTTACAATATCTTCCTGCTATAAGAGCCTTATGGGCAGACAGCGGCATACAGCATGCCTATGACCGGCGTCGAGAATTCCAGCTGGTAAGATGTTTGCTCTTTTAAAATGTGGTTTTATCTGAGTGACATCGAGTATGATTTAGCACACTTTTTTCACTGACATCCATCCAAAATTATAGCCTTAAATATTTGTATTGCTAAAAGTTTTGTGTTGCTGTGTGAGCTTTTCCTAAGTGCACAAAATGCACAGACTTAAGCTATTGTATTGATCATTTTTCCTTTTTGAAAGGAAGGCTATAATTTTCTTTCTGATTTTGTTTTTTTATTAGAATTAATTTTCTGCTAACCATAGTTAACAGTGTTCATCCTTCAAAACTTGACCTTGTATTCTTGGAATAAAAGTTTAGTAACAATCTAATTGTTTAAGCATACTATTTGACCATTTTATGATACAGATTAATTTGATATAGAGATTAAAATCTAATGTTTAAAAGTAAATTTAGTGTTTAAAACTTGTCATTTTGTGTTTTTAAGGCTCCTAAACATTTTATAAAATGCTCCTTTTTAAAAAATGTTACTTATTTTAATACAGAATATTAGTTTGGTTGTTATACCTCTTTCACATGGGAAACTATTTTATACTTATTTTTCATCTTTAGTCTTGAATAAGACTGACCATGAAATGCTTAGTAGCTGTTAGTATTGAAAAAAGGATGGAAAATACATGACCAGTGTAGGTTAAGTGTACAGAAATAATAATTGAGTCAGATTTTTAATTGTGTTTTTTTGTAGTTAATTGTGAATGTTTTGCTTGTATTCTGGGTTTTTTATTTGCCAAAGACCAGAAAGATTGTATCAGTGATAACAATCTAGTGTGTGCAATTTGAAGGTAGTTCAGATTGAAGTGTGCTACTATAATACAATTAAAATACAGTGACAGTTAAAAGTGAATCTCAGGAAGGCGGTCCATGCTGTCACTAACATGAAAACGATCCCCGTCTATGGGTGTGGCTACGCCGAGACGTACAGTCCTTTTGCTCAGAAACAGTCTTGACTATTCAGAGTTCTGGGAAGTGATCATAGTATCTTTTTAAAAACTTAGTATCTTAACCTTTTTTTCTCTGAAGTATGGCTTTTTGTGTACAGGTAACTAGCAACTGATTGCTGTCTGGCATAGTCCTCTGTCATGTAGGTATCTTGCTAAATAATTTATTTCTGAAAGTCAAGGACTGGCTCATATTTTTGTTAAACTGAGTAGCGGGAGATGTTGAAAGTGATGAACTTTACATCCAGTGATGACCTTGCATCCGATTCCCAGAGTGCACGTTGGTGGTGACCTTTGGCTGGGGTGGCCGAGTTCCTCCCCGGCTCCCCACTGCGCTGCTCCAGCTTGGACGTGTTGCTCTTTCTCCTTAGTTCATTGTTTTTTCAACAGACCGAGCTTTGCACCTCAAGCAGTTCTTCTCCTTCCAAAGTGTAGGGGAGGAAAGAGCCACTTGTGATAAGCACGCAGCACATTTTGAGAGAATAAATGAACCTCTGTTTCCCTGAAAGTCCCCTGATGGAGTTCTGTATTGTCCTGTGGCCATCTAATCTGAAATTATTCTCAGTCTGAACTTCACATCTTAGTTTCATACCAAGACTTGGGTCATTATTGAAACAGATTGCTAAGTATTTGTTTTTTAGTAGCAAGTAGGTAAACCTACTAAGAATAAGGACCCCCCCCCCCGTTCTTGATGTGAATCGGTTAAGGATTCAAGGCATAACTTCTCACAGGTTTGGAAAAGAAAGTTCACAGATTTATTTATTTTTTATTTATGCATTCATTCATTCGTTCATTCTGATAGAAAGTAGAAAGACAAGAGCACAGGACAAGATCTAATTTTAAACTGGTGATGGGGATTTCCCGCCCTGGGTGTGTCTTGGCACATACAGTAAGTGCTTGATTGTTACACTGAATTCATGATTTTCACTCTTCGGATTTTCTGTGGTGGTTGGTGTTCATTAGGCTGCTGGGCATCTCCTGTAATCATTTAGCGCCCTCGTGCTCTGCTTTCCTGCCTCCACAGCTCTTCATATAGTACCTTTGCCAGGATTTCCTCCCCATGCCCTCTGCATTAGATCTTACGCCTCACTTGGAGCAGTAATCGATTTTAATGTGACTAAACGTAGTCTGTGGACCCCTTTGCTTCAGATTTAACTGAGATGCTTATTAAAACAAAAGCAGGTTTCCAAACTTCTTTACATAAGGATCTGGTTCAGGAATCTGAGATGAGACTGATCTGTATTTTTAGCACACAGCCACAGGTGATCTGGATGAATTGGTTCCTGCTCCTCTACCTTAGTCCTGTGCTGTGCCTTGGGGCCGAGTCTCTGGGACTTCCTCGGCCTCACGTGCAGACTGCAGCAGACTGCAGCGCGTTCGTGTCCTGTGGTCTCTGAGGCGTGCTCGCTCGCGCTTGCGTTGGCTGCTGTGCGTTGGCTGCTGTGCGTTGGGTACTTGGAAGTGTCCTGTGTGTGCCTGCCTTTTGCTGTGCCCTTAGCATGAGGCCTGGCCCTTGAGATTATTTCTTCAATCTTCTAGACATTCTGAGCTACAGAGTCTTCCAGCGGAAAAAAAATTTCTGCATTAAGTTTCTTCTGGGAAATGTAAATTACTGTATTTCTAAATACTAGCTTGTTGATTTTTCCGGGAAACAGGACATCTTTGCACATTATTATATAGCCATAATTTTTTTTTTTAATTTTTGTCTGGTACATTTAACAATGCATATGTTTGGATTTTAGGTAGAAAAAATAAATATAGGTTATATACAGGAACTAAAATTAAGCCTCTTTGTTTCAACTAATGATTGATTTTTAAGCACCCTTATGCAAATTAAAGTTTGAAAAAAAACCCACTGCAGTTGTTAAGTTCTCTGTAACTTACATTTGCATGCGTGATGGCCTTTCAGACCGTCTTGGATACAGGCTAGGTAGTGGTCGCTGGGTAGTGGTCGCTCAGAAGGCCATTCATTTGCGAGTAATAACTTGAGATGCGAACATGAGTGTTTTCTTCCCTAAGTTCCCAAAGGCAAACATTTCCTTTTCTGGTTAGTTCCATCCTGGGTAAACAAAATAGCTTACTGTGGAAAAGGAACATACAGGATTCATGGTCTTGTTAAAGCTCAGGCCTGGTACCTTTCCGCATGTAAACTAGCACAGTGAGCATAATATGTCCTAAGAAGTAGTCTCTTGTAACATTGGATTAAATATTTGTAGCGCCCTACTTTGGCTGTATATTCAGGCTTGCCACTGCACTAATGAGATACCTTGTCTTTAGAATAACTCACTTGACAGGGACTTTGATAAGTTGGTGACTTAGAAATATGGGGTCTAAGATTGGCTGGGATGTGCAGTAATTTGCAGTGTGGATCAAACTAACAAAAGGGCTGAGACTCAGTGCCAACTGGATTTTGTGTACTTCACAATTGCTTGTTGAGTACAAGCAATGCTGGCTATATAGGATAAATATATGTGTGAGTGGAAAGAACACCCCACAACTTCCTAGTTTCTCTAAACAGTTTAACATTGTCAGCATTAATACAGCTTCCTGTAACGGCTCGTCTGTCTTTGCAATTCCTGAAACCAAGCTGTTCTGTTAATCATGGTACCTTTGGTTAGACTTCATTTTTCTTACTCAAATGGGTGGTCTGTGCTTGAGATTTATCTCCTTCAAGTGATATGGTAGTTTATTCATGAAGACAGTGGAGTCTCCCGTCAATCTAACTAAGTAATTATTTAGCTTCTGAAGGAACAGAGTGGCTAGTATGGAAAACTCAAGTATTTCTGTTTTGGCTAAAATATTTTTATTAGTTCTGCAGCATGTAATAGAATCAGAGTCATTTGACTTTAAAATGTTAATTGGAATTAATTTTAGAAAGTAAATCAGTTACTATTTTCAGTTGTAAAATAATCATGTTTCTTTTGGAGAATTTGGTCTCCCCCCGTGACTGAAAGTGAAGCAAAAAGTTGGGCTTCCAGTTGCTAAAACCTGTAGGGTGTCTACTTATTTTCCAGGATAGGGTAGAATTTTTCAGTCAGTGTAACACAAGGATTATGTATAACATTAGAGATGATAAAGATTTAAAATTTAGGTGTCTGTAATTCCCTTTGGTGAATTTGATCAGAAGTGAGCGTGCTTGCATTTTATCTAGTTTTATCTTGGAAACCCATCCTTTAAAAGATGTTTTGGCATGGACTTTGAGTTTTAATTCAACTTTGTGAGGGTGTGGGTATGTGTATGTGTACATAAACATAGATGTGATCATTAGATGTGTTATGTTGATTTTTTTTTTTTAAATAGAAACATGACTATCTGACCTCGACTGAAGGGGCACTATAAAATACTGTGCTTTCGGAATTACTTTTATTGCTAAACAAAGTTTAGTAATTCTCCTTTGTAAATGTTTATTAAACAATGAAGAGTAGCACAAGGGAATGGCTTTATGAAAGCTAGTAGTTTCAGGATTCTTAACCTGGACAGTGGACCTAATCCAGAAAAAAAGTTTGTGCGCTTACTTTAAAGAAAAACCTGATGGCCTAAGGACTCCATGGGTGGAATGTTTCCTGCCACAACTTAGGCAGCAACCCCGCCAAGTTGGGGTGTCTGTACTCTCATGAGCCCCCAGTGTTGTTAACTGTAATCACTGCTCAGTGCTTGTAATGTTTCTGAGAGTTGCTTTATACTTTTCCAAGCATGGACATATGTATTATTATTTCATCCTTTGGAAAAGCCAGGGGCTGGGCATGCAGCTGAGCAGTAGAGCGCTTGCCCAACACTCGCGAGGCCTTGAATTAAATCTCAAGCATCAAAATCAGTCAGTCAACCAATAAATTGAGACTTAGTAGTGCAGTACGTGCTGTAACCCTGATCTGCTCTTTCCTGTGCGTAGCACTGGCTACAACCATTTGCAAGTACTGAGGTATTACATCTGTGAGTTATTCTTTTGTCCTTTTGTTCCCAACCTTTCATTCCCACCCCTCACAGTTAGCATTTCCTTCTTAAGGTCTAGCACAGAAATATGTATCATAACAGTTTATTAAGGACATTTAGTAATGTGCCAGTAATTGCATAATTTATGTTGGGGGCTCTCATAGTGTTCTTGTACTGTTCCTTTTTTGCTTTTTAACTAGCTTATATAGTAGGTAATATATGGAGTCTTTAGTGATATTTAGTGGTAAATTTACTCATTGTAGTAGAACCCATCTTGTCTATTTTTACCTCTGGTAAAGTGTCCATTTGAATATTCCCTTTCTTCAAAGTTCACTCTAGTAGGGATCCTCAGCTCGTGTTCATCAGTGTGTGTGGTTTTTCTTTTCTGAAAAATAGAAATTGAATGACAGCTAGTTAGCTGAGAGGCAGCTGCACGTTTTTCCAGGGATGTGTCATTTGGGAATTAGCACCTGTGTGGTACGGAGTTGCACAGATCTGCTTTTGTTTCGGGGAAGGGGCTTGTAGAACAGTTACTTTTGTGAACTCATTTGAAATGGTTCTCATATAATTCTGCCACACTTTACATGCTGCCCATGAATACCCCAGATTGCAGTTTGTCACATGTTTCAGTTAGAAACAACCTAGTTTTTAAAAAAATGTGTGTTCTCTATTAGCAGTGTCTTGCATTGCGTGCAGGTGCTTTATTTTCTTCCCTGGCTCTATCTTGTTAACCTTTGTGTCAGTGATGGTGGTCATTTTCGGCTTTCAGTGCTCGCAGTCGCCTGCGGCACGCTGCCATAGACTCGCCACCACCCGGCTAGACTGTGAGCGTTTGCAGGGCGCCTTTCTTCAGAGGAGGATAGCAACATGGGCGAGAGCAGCATTAGGATGGGCTGATGCGGACCACGGAAAGTTCCGTTTGGAGAACTGGACCTTAGCGGACTTGGCTGGAGTGACTGATCTGCTGCAGTGATGGTAGTTGTTAATCTTTCAAATTTAATAGCTCTTTTAGAAAAATGAATCCAAAAAAAAAAATTAAATCACTGCAGCGGGTGAGCCGGAGAGTCTGTGCTACTAATGGTGCCGGTTAGCCGAGAGGTGGCTGTACCTTGTTCTGGGGCAGTGTGGCTTGAAATTAGAGTCAGGGTGCTGTGGTAGAACGACTCTTCACGTATTCATGCTGTCTTCTGGCTGAAGTAGTAAGAAGTATTGTACCTGGTTTCGTGCTATATGTGTGGATATTTAAAAATTTTATCTTCTATACAAATTTTAAAATAACCACTTTCGAACTTCATGTTTTACATATTGTAAGACATGTTTACATATGGTTTTAGTATAATCACCTTAAAATTTGATGTGCTTTTTCCATTGTGCTCTGAGATACAAGTGGAACAACACAGCAAGATGAATTTGTGTCCTGACTGCCAGCCGTTGTCCGCGCCTGTGAATCCCCAGGCCTGTCTGCATTTCTGCTCCTGCGTCTAAATGGGACTGCTAGTGAATTTGCTATTGCTAGTTGTTATGATCATTATAGGCGATGGATGATCCATGTAAAGCCCATGTCCTTGGTGCAGTACATGACGTGACGTAGTGACACAGCCGGTGCTGTATTAGCTGTTGACGCCCTTAATATGCACAGGTACAGAAATAGGCTATAAAAAGGAAACAGTAAGAATAGCCCTGTATGCTTTGGTGTGTTTCACTCTTTGAACTTGCTTACTGGTATATAAAAATCCTGCATTCTGAATAATCAGAGTGTATGGCTTACATATTTGTCGGCCTCTGTTGTGTGGAAGAAGATCACATATCACAGAGCCTTGAGTCACTGGTTGCTGCGCTGGCTCCTGTTGCCTTCTAAGACCCCTTGGCTTGATTTTTCAGATTAGAGTTTGGTGAAGTGTTCTGTCGTGTTGCTGGAGATTGAGCCCAGCCTTCATGCTGTTATATATTTCCAGCCCTTTTTTGCGTTCTATTTTGAAACAGGTTTGTGCTAAATTGTTAGAAAAAGCTGAAGCTTGCAATTCTCCTTCCTTAGCCTGTCAGAGTGCTGGAATTACAGGGGTGCGCCACCAAGCCTGCTTCATTTCTTTATAGCACCTTTTAAAACAAACATCATTATATGTGTAGTAAGTCTGTATATGTATGGCCAGTTCTTATGTGCATTTTTAAGTGATTTTTAGAAGCAAATTCTGCCATCACAAATTTTAAAGTTCTAAAGAATAAAGTATAATATGGATTATCTTTTATCATAAATGATGAGTCTGGATGTTTTTGCCATTCCGATTTTTCAAATATTTGCATATAAATATAAAGGGGCCAGGGACCCAAGTCTAAACATGCACGTAGCCTGAAGGTCATCTCACATGGTATTTGTAGTGTGCCTGTGTTTTGATTGTGTGTCACTTGATGTCAGGTGTAGAATTTTCCATTTGTGGTGTCATGTTAGCAACTCAAAAAAATTTGGATTTCAAGGTATGTCAAATTATTTTAATAGTCAAATTATAGATGCTCAACTTGCAATGGAAATTAAAATGCTTAAGAAATGATGAAATAGTGTATAGATATATAGTGAAACTTAGCACTATTGATCTTTCCCATTTTCAGAGAATTGCTTAAGCGTTTGATGAATGTACTCCTGAAATACTTTGGTGGTACAGGCCACTGGCCAGGTCCTGGCTTCTTTCCTGGGGGCGTGGTGAGGTCATGCTTGGGGCGCGCAGAAGCCCTGCCCCTCCTAGGGAGTGCGTACGTGCGTGCGTGCGTGCGTGCGTGCGGCGCTCCTCGCCTTGGGCTCAGCGGCTCTCGCCCTGCACTGCATGAACACATCTGCTCTTCCCCTTCCTGCCATCTCCCTGCCTGGGAATGGGCACAGCCCTGAGGAGGACTCAGGCCAGAGAGTCTTTGGCCTTCTTTTCCAAGGTTAAAAAAAGAGTTCTAATATTTGTAAAATGCAGAATGATTTCTTAAGGTTCCATATTGCTGTGTGTGGGTGCGTGTGTGTGTTAGGTCTCAGAGCTTCTGTTTTATTTATTTTATATTTAGTACAGCGTCTCACTACACAGATCAGACTGATGTAGGATTCTCCTGTTTTCAGCCTCCCAAGTGCTGGGATTACAAGCGCACGACACCACACCCAGTTTCAATTGCCACCTCAATGCGCCCCGGGGATAGGGCTGGCAAGGCACGCTGGGGATCGAACCCCAGCTGCTCCAGTCTGCCTAAGCACGTGCTTTAGTCCACTGAACTATTTGGCTGGCCCTCTACTTTATATAGAACCAAGTGAACAGACAACATTAGCCCAACTAGTTGGGATGTGGTGGTGCAGGCCTATAATCCCAGGGCTGGGGATGCTGAAAGCAGGAGAATCAAGAGTCCAAGCTGTGTAGTAAGACCTGTACCAAATGCATTTAAAAAAAAAAATTGGGGTCAGGGAGATGGCTAAGTGGAATAAGCGCTTCCCTGGCAAGTGCAAGGGCCTGAGTTCAATCCCCAGTTCTACCCAAAAAACAACAAAGAGTAGCCCAACTGAAAATTTCCGCTTTTTTCTCAGGAAGCAAAATAAATTTCAAATAAGCTAAAGAAAAAACAAATTGATGTTAGCATTTAAAAAAGTGTTGGCTAACAAACAGCGATTTTGTACTGCGTCTGCCCCACACTGTGTGGTGCCGTGCCCTTGGGCTCTTGGAGCCAGGGCAGCAGTAGCTGGCTGTAGCAGTGCGTTTGTTTTCCATCTTAACCCTTCTAGAAAAGTTGAAGAAAAAGAATTGAAAGGACGAATAACTGGAGTAAAGGGCTCTTTGCTTTTCTGACACCTTCATTACTCTTTTCCTACTCTATGGGTAACTTTAAAATTATTTTTTGTTTTTTGTTAAGTAGGATAAATTGGCTCAGTGGAAGTTACTGTATGTAGAAAGTGGATCTTCATATACAATTGTGTAGTTTCTCTGTAAGCCCCACAGTAGATACTTTGATGGTATCTCTTCATTGATAATAGCAAAAGAACTCACGAATGCTACTAGCGATGAGCCGTTGTTCCAGATTTTCCTGGTACTAGAATTACAGCTAGAGTATTGCCACTCCAGCTCTGCTGGGTCCTGACAGGTAAGAAGATACACATGAATATTGCTATTCAAACATAAGGTGATCTCTGATTTCATTGTATTGGTCTTTAGAAACCTAAACTAAATACTCACAAAATTGCAAATAATATTTATCCTGATGGTAATTGTGAAAAAGAATGATGTCCACCAAGATTGCTGACCTGGCCTTTAGTCCTGGCTACTAGGGAGGCTGGCACAAGAGTATTGCTTGAGCCCAGAAGTTCCAGGGCAGCCCGAGCGCCATAGCAAGGCCCTGCTTCAAACAAACAAAAAAAGTTTTAGCCTATGTAATTACAAATATTGTTGATTTGCTATTTTTAGCTCTTACCCAGTTTGACACTTTTGTCTTTATTATAGCCTCAACAGATGATAGGGACTTTAAACTGTTATCTTGTAGATGATCAGTATTTCAGTTCTGTGCTACAGTAAGAGTTACAGTTGCACACTGTGTAGTTTAGCCTGGCCTCAAACTTGCTAGGATCCTTCTGCTTTGGCTTCCTAAGGGCTGGAATTGCAGGTGGGCACCACCACACCTAGCTTTTGTCTTGACTTTTTTTTTTTTAACATTTATTTATTTATTTGTGTGTGTGTGTGTGTGTGTGTGTGTGGCCAGCT
>NDGN011461949.1:0-13730 GCA_002564285.1 Tympanoctomys barrerae
TTGACCAATTTGCTCTCTGTGAAAGCCTGAGAGAATGTTTTCTCTCTGTGTGACTCTCCTTAGTCACACTCTATGTTCCCCTGGTCATTTAGAGCTCAGCTAATTGCCACCTCCTCAGAAAGGCTTCTGGTGTCTACTTACAAAGACTCTATGCTATTTTCATTGTATTACCTCTATGGCTTTCATCTGATATTATTTTGGGACTCATTTTTTTTTTTTTACTGTTTTCCTCTCTCCTTCTCCTTTCGTTAAATGTACAGCACCAAGAGAGTAAAGGATTTGCTTCAGTTCCCACCTGGTCCTAGAACAGTGCCTGGTACACAGTTAGTATTTATGGATGAATAGAAGATGGGTCCATTCTTCAGAGGATCCACATGGTCATCCTCTGCTGCTGGACCTGAGCACAGTTCTCGGGCCCGGTCCTCAGGTGATCTGTGTCCTAGGCCGAGAGAGAGCCTTTCCTTGGTGGTGGACAAGGTTTGAGTCTGCCACAGACCCCAGGGTGTGTGGGCCAAGGCCCTCTTAGCCTGGTAGCAACCAACCAGTGGGCCATGTGACTTTTTAAAAAAGAGTAGGAAGCCCAGCTCTGGCAATAAGTGTAGGAAGAGGCCAGAGGTGGAGGGGTGGAGGCTTCCAGCAACCCCTCTGCTGCTCTGTGGGGATGCCCAGACCTCTGGGGCTGGCCAGCAGCACCACTCACTTCCTGTGGGGAGCAAGGAGAGGAGATCCCCTCTGAAGACCTTGGAGCTGGGGCTGTCCCGGAGCCTCACACAGTCCTCTCTCAGGTGGCCCACACATGAGCTGCCACCCTTTGGCCACTCCTTTCTTGCTCCTGTTTTAGTCTCTTCACTGGTAGATCAGAATATGCTACACAAGTAATTGTTTGTAAGGAGGCCGGAAGTCCAGGAGACCGGGGAGTGGTGGAGGGGGGTAGAGGGATGGGGGGTGGGTTGCAGTCTCAGGGAGGAGGAGGCACAGGAGGCTGAGACATAAGTTATGACAGGAAGCTCAGGAGGATCCAGGGGCCAGGCAGAGCACAAGGTCTGGCTAGCATTTCAACACAGTGTAAGAAAGACCGGGCATCCCTTTTGGTTCTTTGTCCTGGCTTGTTCATGTCCAGTGACAGGAAGGGGGATGGAAGACATTTGATGAAGAGCTTCATAGGCTTGAGTTCAAAGTTTATCTCTGCCACTCTCTGGCTATGTCACCCTGGACAAGTAATTCCTCAGCTCATGGATTTGGTTACATCATGTGTGAAAGGGGACTTGGGACTCTCTCACATGATCATGGTGAGTGTTAAATAGTGGAAGTCATTGCTGTGTCCACAGGCTTCATCTCCCCATTCCTACCCAGAGCCATCTCCTGGGGTAGTGAGGAGATCTGTGGGCTTGGGCTAAGGAAGCTAGAAAACCACTGTCCTGACTCAGTGACTTGTCTCATCCTGGCCTCAGGCCCAGATTCTGGAGGCCTTAGTCAGGGGGTGGGGGTCAGTTTGCCCAGAACTGGGGTTTCCCTGTAGGAAAGAATGCAGCCCGCTGGAAAAGCCCTCAAAACTACTGATTCTCATCCTCCAGGACGGACCCCTGCTGGCCTTCTCTACAGGTCCCCCTCCTCTGCCCACCTCCTAGGCTTGCAGACTCCTTGAGGCTGGGTCCTTTATCCCCGGAGTCTCAGACGTACGGTCAGAAGGCCAAATCGGGGCCCCTGCCCCTCCTTACCCTGCCAGTCCTCAAGCACCATGCAAAACAGTGCCAGTCCCAGGCTCGCTTCTGCATGCCCCTCTGCGTGCAGAGCCCCATCACCTGGGCCTCCGTGATGGCCTGTGCCTGCTGTGCCTCTCCCAAGGCTGGGCGGCATGGATGAAAGTCTCTCGGTGGCATCTCTTCACAGGCATGGCCACTACCCCCTTGGCACATGGCAGATGATTCCTTCTCCTCACAGCCTTGCCCAAGGGACTGTACCTGATGCCCCAACCACAACCCAGATGGGCCGGATTTGCTCCCAGTTAATAGGGACAAAGACTATCATGACAAGTGCCCAGCATTAGGGAGGGAGTGTGCCCGTGAAGCCGCTTCTCTTGAGTGTCTGAGAATGGCAGAATGAGGACTCTTCCTAGGCTTACAGGTCCCAGAAGGAAGGAAGCTTCCGTTTAGGCCATGAAATCCTAAGGGAGGCATTCTAAGCAGCAGGCCAGGTTGTGACACCGGTAGAAGATGGTCTCATGGATACCCACCAGGTCCCCCTTGTATGAGTGTAGGATTTATCTATGAGCTGCTACAAGAGCTGCCAGAAAACGGCCTCAGTGGTTCCCTCTCAGGCTGGCCTCTGCTTTTAAAAAGCTGCCTTGTGTAAGACCACACCTGCTTCTGGGGAGAACCTGTACCACAGACTGATAAATGCAAGGATACATGGGCTGGGCATCCTTCCCGCTTTAGGTACAGTCTAAAGGGCCATCCCAAGGAGAACGGTGAGCTCAGCTAGGAGGCTAGTGGGACTGCATGGCGCTGGACTTTCCCTTCCACCTCATCCTCTTTTCTACGAATGTCGATCCCCAGAGCTTTTCCTAGGAAAGGTCCTGCAGGCTGACATCTGAGCCGCAGTCTGCTTCCTGTACTACTGAAGTACCGCATCTGGGTCCAGGACTGAGTCTAAAATGAGATTCTAAGATGAGGTTTCTGACTTGGATCACTCACCTCCAGGCTGCCAGAGAGGACCCCCATGAGACAAGTGGGACAACGTTGGCCCACAGCACTGTGACTGCTCCAACTTTTGCCCTTGTTGTAAGAGCATGCATTAGGCACTTGAGAAATGTGGGGGAATTATCCACAGGGACAATGAATTTGTTAGATTTGGCTGAGTCTCAGTAAAAGTGTGTAAGTATTTCAGTGGCAAGGAAAAGGAGATGTGAGTACTGGGGGCCTCTTGCATGCATGTGAAGAGCTCTTGTCTCTTGCAGTGGAAGAAAAGAAAGAGCTGCAGCCAGGTCCTGGAGATGTCAGGACAGTCGCTATGGCCCGAGCCTGTCCCCTGTGGGTTCGTGTGCTAGACCTCTGCTCCGTGGTGTAGCAATGTGAGAAGGTGGTGGAACCGTTAAGAAGTAGGGCCTAGTGCCAGGTAATTAGGTCATGGGGTGGGGGCAGGGGCCACTGCCCTTGGAAAAGATTGATACTGATGTCATGGGATGAGTCATTTGTTCTCACAAAAGTGAGCTGCTGTAAGAACAAGCACTATCCATGAATCTCTGGCTTTTTCTCTTGCCATATGATCTCTGTTGCACAGGCTTCAGCTGAGATGTCATTTGTCATAACGTACCAAACACGGGCCCACACCAGCACCAACACCATGCTGTTTGGACTCTCAGACTCCAGAATTGTGGGATAAATGAAGTTGTTTTCTTTGTAAAGTACCAAGCCTCAGACATTCTGTGATAGCAGCAGAAAAATGAGTTAACACAGTAGTTGAGCTCCAAGAGTTCAGCTTTCAATGAAGGCAAATCTCCTACACCAGGAGTGGAACACTGGGTAGGAAAGAATGAGACCCTGACACATAAGATAGGAACCTCTTTGCACCTGAAAATTCTTGAATCCTCAGACTCCTGAGCACAGCGGGACTTCTAACGTAACCTGTTCATGTCTGTTAGGAGCTAGAGCTCACCTCTTAATTTTTCTTTTTTTGAGACAGAGTCTCACTATATAGTTCAGACTGGCTTTGAATTCAATATGTATCCAAGGCTAGCCTCAAACTTGTGGCAATCCTCCTGCCTAACCTCCTGGGTGCTGAAATTATGGGCATATACCACCGTGCCCAGCAGACCTCTTAACTTAAAAGAATAATGCAGTGGCCTGTCTGGTAGGACTTGTTCTCTCGAGATTGGCTACCACCTCATCTCTTGGCTACTAGGCCAACCAGGGACAAGCCATCTGGCCAGATGTGCTGGGCCTCTGAGTGGAGAAAAGGCAGTGCGGAACCCAGCCAGCAGATATTCGCAGGTGCCAGGAGAGGACGCCTAGGACTGGCTACTGAGTCAAAGGAGCAAACACAAATTTGCAGCACAAAGTTTAGGGATATGGGAGCACTCTCCTAGGAAACAGCATTTCAAACTGTGGCAGGACCCCAGGACATGGTACAAACGCACTGTTGGAGTGGCACCTGGAGGCGTGGAAGAAAGAATGCTACACTAAGTGGCAGAGACACGCCAGAGCTGCTGTGGCAGGTTGGAGGGAGCGGGTGAGTAAGGTCAGGCACACACGAAGTCCAGAATGCTGGAGCAACAAAGAATTCATTAGAAAGGAGGAGGCCAGTATCACTCAGAAATGGAGTTCTGGGTAGGCTGGAGCTTACAGCAGCACAGGTTTTATAGAACTGGGTTCCCTGTTAGCAAGACGGTTGAAGGGACTCTGAAATAACAGCGGCCTGGTGGTCTACCTGCCTCCCATGTGCCAGTATTTTCACCTATCATGAGTGGCAAGTTAGAGCAACAACTTAGAGGCCCTGACTCACAGTTACAGAAATGGTTGATAGAACACAGCATCCTTAAGGTTAGAGTAGACTGGAGGCCAGAAAATGTTTACAATCAAAGGCACTCGATCTTAGATGATGAGTCCAGTCACCTCAAGGGAAGGTTCCCTGCCAAATTCCTAAACTAGATCTGACTAGGTTTGACCAATCTTTTGGCTGAAGCAGCAGGCAGATCTCCCAGAAGGACAGAGGCACACACCACAGCCAGGGTGCATGCTATGACTTAGCCAGCCCTTCCCCAAGGCGCCCTGCGGCTGCCTAGTTGAGTAAGTGTACATGCTAGGAAAAAGAGAATACCCCTTTTGAGGACTATTAAATACAGGATTTGAATCAACATTCTTATCTTAGGGCCTGTAGTACACCAGGACTCTAGTCAGAGCACATGTGGGCCAGGTGATGAGTAGATTTCTGGCCCACATTTTGTGCTTTGACGGTCCCCTGGGTATAATTGGATAACAATCGATACCTAGCACGACGCCTGCAGCGGGTCCTTGGCCTGTGAAATAAGCACTGTACAGTGAAGAAAGCCAAGTAGGTGCTTCCAAAGTATCTCCCTTCTCAGCTAATGTAGTAAACAAAAAAAATGGCATCATGTTCTAGTGGTAATAGCAGAACTGATGCCTCCATTAAGGTCCTAAAGAGAATCCATCATATTTTTGTTTAATTTACCAGCAAACCCAGTAGATCCTGGAAGATGAGAGTGGGTTGGTACTAAGAAATCATAGCTCAGCTGCAACCACAGTGGTGCTTTTGGCACGGTAGCTTAAACTGGCCTGCAGCTGCTGATCTATTTTTTTCTATCTGTTAGAAATAACTTGCATTCGCTTGGGACAAACAACAGTTTAGGCAAGGTTAACTCTCTTGCCTTCTGTCATAACATAGTCCCAAGAGGTCCAGACTTTCAGGACATGGTGCAAGATATCCCATTTGTCTATTCTACTAATCATATTAGCCAACCAGATAAAATTTCTGGTCCTGGCAGACCCACATGCTCTGAAAGACAAGCTTGATGAATATTCAGAGCCTGCCGCCTCAGTAAAGCTCTTAGGGATCCAGTGACCTGGAGCATTTCAGCAAATTTCTTCTTGAAGTACAGAATACGTTACTATGTTTTGTTCATCCCACCATGAAGAAGGAATCAACCTTGGCAGGTCCCCTCGGGTTGGGGGTGTAATGTGTCGCACACCTGGGAGTGTTACTCTGATTCACATTCTTGGTGGTGGTGCAGAATCCTGCCATCTCTGAGTGGGGGCCCAGGCAGGAAAGGGCTCTGTGGCATCCGAGCTGCGGTACAAGGAGGCTTGCCATGGGGCTATGTGAATCACCAGACTCTGTGCTTTTAAAAGAATCAGTAGTGGGAAAGGATCAGCACCCTTTGTACATACGGTTTTGGAATAAAGCCATACCATTCCGGCCAGGGGTTTGAACACCTTTTGAAAAATAGCTCCTGTCATGTTTCTGAACCTCAGAAGACCTCAAGGGTCGATGGAATAATCATCCAGCAAGAGCGACCTGGGGTAGGTGTTCTTAAGCTCTAAGGTCAGGCGAGCCCAGCAACAGCGCCCCATGAGTTGGAAGTAACATACTGGTAATCAAACTTGAGCAGGAATTGGGATCCACATGAGCCACCAAGAAGGAAACCAGAGCTCCGTGTCATCAAACCTTTCCTTCAGCCGAAACGCACGGGCCTACGGATGACCCCTTAGGAGAAGCGGATGGAGGATGTAAATGTTCAGCCTTGGTTCTTGATAGATGTACATACAATACTGTCTCTGAGGTCAACAGGCCACCTGATTGCTAGTTAATTTTCTTGGTCTTCTGATGCCCTGGAAGAGCCAATCAGTCATTTTTGCAAGAATAAGTACAGGAGAATGACCTCTCCTCCGGGACACAGTTCTCACTATAAATAATAAAGACCCTTACATGGAGTTGTGTCCCAGTAGGTACACAAATAGATACAATGGGTACAAAATCTTGGACCCAAGAGATAGAAGCAAGGGTAGCCTCTTTTACAGCCATCTGCAGTGACCCATGAGAATACTATGTGCCTTCCCATGCCTACAAATTCGTGCTCAGTGGGTTTACAGAACCTGGCTTTTCAGCCACCCTGGGTCATAACATCCCATTTGACTACAAGTTAAGGTCACTGCTTAGGCATCTCAGGCATCTTCTATTCTGGGACCAATAAGAAAGAAAAGGTATCACCACCATTTTCACAGGGGAATAGGAGCCCGGTTACTAGAAAGAGGTAAGGCTGCGCAGTGGGTGTTTACCCCACCCAGGTCATCTTCCCGGGTGCATCTGAGGTGCTTCTTCCTCCTATCTAACAGTACGTGGGGAAGAGCAGGGTCCTCTGAGCAAGAATCAGACACTCCAGAGATGCTGCCACATAAGGTACCAGGGTGAGCACAGGGGCTGAGAGTGAGGTAGAGGGCGTGGTGGTGAGCAGTAATGGCAGCCCTGAGATCAGTTGCAACAGTAGGATTGAAAGCTTTCAGCAGTCATCTCTCTATGTGTTTTTATTTGTTTTTCAGTGCTGGGGATTAAACCCAGGGTCTGCGCCTGCTGGCAAACACTTATCCACTGAGCTACATGCCCAGGCCTAGTCAACCATTTTCAGGAATTTCTTTGGCAAAAGACAGTTGTCCCACCAAATGTCACTACTATTTCTAGGGCCAGCTTAGTCTAATCACTGATCAAATGAAGACACAAAGACTTGTTCTTCTCACTTCAACTCAGGAAAATTCTGAAGTTCTGGAGCCATCATAATTCTAGCAATCTCCCTTGGGCCATCTGAGACTTTTGTTGTGGCCCTATTACAAAGCAAGCTCTCCCTCTGCCCACCCATGCTCCGCTCTCTTCTGTGAGCAGTCCTGGATGTCCACCTTTGTCTATCAGTCTCATTTCTCAGCAACATAGGCCTAGGCAGGGAACCTGATCCCTCAGAATACAACAATCTTTCCTTTGGGGAAGACTTTCTAGACTCTGTAGACTCAGAAGTTTCTGGACTCTGAAGTACAGGGCAAGGGTTGTAGAGAGAGAAGCTTGCCAAGTGGAATCCACAATCCTCTGACAACCATGGGAATGTCAACTTCAGCCTCTGCTGGGCATTGCACAGTGTCCCCATAAAATCTAGATTCATGGTAGTTTCTAGTGGTCACACATTTTCCAGGACAAACATGGCCACTATGTGTAGAGATTTACTGGCCTCTCAGTAGTCCCCCAGAGAAAATGGCAAGAGGATTTAGAAAATACAGACAAGAGATAATAGCTGAGATCAGGTGGTAGCCCATGCCTGATTGGCAAAGGACCCAAAGAACAAGAGTAGGGGTGTTTATTTATACCTTTGCAAAGTTAGTATCCTGAGACACAAGGTTGCCTAGCTACTAATAGCCAAAATTGTCCAGACGGGATGCTTTCTCAGGACTGAGGTAGCTTGACTGCTTTAGGCGCGCTGGCCTCATCCTGCCCTCCCACATATGATCAACTTCCAGCTTCAGCTGTTCACAACTATGGCACTGTGTTATGAGTAGGTAGCCTTAGGAGGGTTTGTGAGGAGTCTTTGCCTTCACAAAGCTGGTAAAGAGAGAATGAAAAAACAATAGATTGATTTTTGAGTCTGACTCTGGGAGCGTGAAAGACTTAGCCTTCACAGAACTCATAGGTCTGGGAGCCCTGGAGCCCTGGAAAGAGAGGTTCCGAGAGTTTTTCAACTCTGATCCCAGTGGCCACAGGGGGAGCCTTGAAAGTCCCTGGCCATGCAGAGCATAAGACTGAGATTAGAGGAGCAGATTGCCTTCTAGAACTCCTACCAGGAGCTCCAAGTCTGTTCATCCGCCTATGTCCTTCAGTACGTCACTGCCAGTGTCTCAAGATAATCACTTCATGTTCCTTGCAAGTCCCAGCTGAGCCTGTCTTGTCTGTCTGTCCATGTCTGTGTTCCCAGTGAGTCTCAGCTTTTCTTTATCACTGTTATGGCCCCATGGCACCCATCTTTCTGTCTTCCTATGACTCCTGAACCTTCAGGGAAGTGGACTTTAAGGGAAGATGTTCCTTCCTACCATCCAGGTTGCTTGCAAGTGAGAGACCCAGGCCTAGGCCTATTTGGGATTGGTCACAGAACTCCTCTGTGCCTCTCTGTCCATGAGCCTCAGAGGCACAGGAGTCCTTAGTGTGACCATGGCCAAGGGCATGCCCGGAGGCTCTGTAGCGTCCTTTTACAGTGGACCCTCGAGTTAGCAACCTGACATACACGACCCGGGTTATGACAGGAAGTTTAGTTTTAACTTACGACCGAAGTCTTGAGTTAGAACCTAGATGGTGGCAGCTTGTGCTTCCAGATGGTCTCAAATTCAGATTTGACCCTTAAAGGGTCCTGGAGGGAACATGACAACATCCTTTCCCGTGTGGGTATTAAGTGAAAATCCTGAGCCAGAGTCTCTCTAAGGACACTGAGATCTGCCTGTGTCTAGGAGAGAGACTTTGAAGGCTATGCAGAGGAGTCTGAGCCTTCAGCAGGCAGCCCTTGGGTAAGAACTGAGTTTGTGAGTCAAAGTCCTCTGAATTTCTTCCCCAGTCCCAACACTGTTGGTGTGTACCTCCATGGTAAGATGGGGTGGGGGTTCCACCTGATTCGCAGCCTTTTCCATACCCCTAAACCTGGTGAAAGACAGAGCTTTTATTTTAACTTTAACTTAGCTTTCTTGAGAATAAAGAAAGAAAAAAAGAAAGAAAGAAAAGAAAAGAAAGAAAGGCAGCCAGCCAAAGCAACTGCCCCAGAGAGGTCCTGGTTGCAGAAAGGAGCTAAGAGCAGTAGAGGTCAGTCAAGGAGAGCATCCTACGACATGAGAAGGGCGAGACCGAGCTGGCCTACTGTTACGTCATCTCAGTCTTAGATCTGTGACTACAGCAGCAATCTCTGCTGGCCTGCCCCACCCCCCAGCACATGACCTCATCCTATCCAGTTGGGCTGGAGGAAAAGGCCTGGGTTGGGGCCAGGGAGATGGCTCAGTAGAATAAGTGCTTCCCTGGCAAGCACAAGGGCCTGAGTTCAATCCCTGGTTCTGCCAAAGAAAACGAAAGAAAGAAAAAGCCTGGGTAAGGGCCAAGATCTCCGCCAGGAGCAGAGCACATGGGGCTGCCCCACTTCACGCTAGGGGAAGTGTGACACATTGCCAAATAGCTGGCTCCCTCCCTCCTGCCGCTTCCTTAAGACAGTTCCCATTTCCGTTATGTCAGGGAAAGAGCAGGCAGCTGGGCTGGTGTTGAGTGCCAGCTCTCCTGAAGGGCGCGAGGGCATCATCTTGGCTTATCTCTCTGACGCTGTTGTTGATACAGATAACGAGAGCAACATTTCTGACGGAGCACTGAGTGCCTGGGATGGCCTGCTGCTAGTCTGCGCCGCAGAGTATTTCTTTTTTGTTTCCAATCTGACCTTATTTCTTATTTAGGTGCATATAACACTCACATTCATCAGAGAGAATTTACACTTGTTTCTTTTTTTAAGCTCGCTTCTTTTTTTCTTGCATCCCCCTACCCTCACTTCAAACCCCTCCCCATTTACAAAAGTGTTGCTTCTGTGTTTGCTTTCTGTCCTCATTTTCTTTACTCCCCCACTCCCTGGTTCAACTCCCCATTTGAAGATTCGCTTTTTTTATCTCACAATATCTGTTGCACACCTTAGTCCTTGTTTACATGTCTGGTTTCTCACACCAAAGCCACAGTGAGATATTTACACTGTGTGTCTGATTTATTAGACCCAAGAATATAGTCTCAAGGTACATCCATCTGTCAGAAATGACTCAAGCCTCTCCTTCTTTGTGGCAGTGTAATACTCCATTGTATAAACCACCCATATTTTCTTTATCCATTTACCAGTTGATGGTCATCTGAGCTGTTTGCAAGATTTGGCTACTAAGAACTGTTTCACCATAACCATGGGTGTGTGTAGATCACTGTGGTATGAGGCTTTTAGTTCTTTCAGTAAGATGCCAAGAAGAAGGATAGCTGGGTCGAATGGAACCCTTAGTCAGAATTTTGTGAGGACCCTCCCACTGCTTTCCACAGTGGCCGCACCGGTCGGCACTCCCAGCAAGTGGAGAAGGGCTCCTGTCCCCCCAGCCCCCCCAGCATTCGTTCTTGATTTCTCCATCATAGCCATTCTTTCTGGGGTGAGATGGAATCTCGGCATTGGTTTCATTTGCTTTTCATGAATGACCAATAATGTAGAGCATTTTTTAATATATTTATTTTTCTTTTTTCGTTTTCAACTGAGAAGTGTGTATTCACCTCAGATACCCAGTGCTGGATTGGGTCTTTAAACTTGGGGGATCTGCTTTCTGTGAGTTCTTTATATATTCTAGATAGTAATTCTTTGTCTGAGGAACAGCTGACGAGCATTTTCCCCACACTGTGGGTTGTCTCTTCACTCTGGTTTCTCTTGCTGTGCAAAAGCTTTTTAATAAAATGAGATCCCAGGTGTTGGTTCCTTGTGACAGTTCCTGCACTTTGGGGATTTCATGCATAAAGTCTTTGCTGACACCAGTGTCCAATGAGCAGTTCTAAACTTTGGAAGAATTATTTTGTGTTTTCTCTCCTGACTTCTGTAAAATTTCTTTTAATCAGAAGTGGGGAGAGGCTTACTTCCCTTAGACTCTGGGTGGCAGCCATTGTTATCCCATATGCAGCAGGGGTTCCTTCTAGACCTGAGGAGAGAGCAGTGGTTCAGAGCTGAGATCCGGTGCCTGAGGAGCAGGCGATAGTGCACACGTGTGACCAGGAGGTTGGCCCAGGAGCCCCGGAGTCAGTGTCGAAGAAGAAGGTGCCCAGGGGAGGACCTCCCCACCTGCCATTGGCTGTTGGTCTGCCCCTCGGAGGGACAGATACCAGCTGGCACTCCTGCTGTACCAGGGGTGGGGCATGGAAGCGGAGGACACTAAGAGAGCTGTGGTGAGTTTACTTTCCTGCAGCCTAAGCATCGAGACTGAGGGTGCCTTCAGGGGCTAGAGCAGTGGAGCAGCATCTTAGATGAGGACATAGGGCTAGGATATCATCTTGAGCCAGCAGCCGGAGCAATCCCCCACCATGGTAGCGCCTCAAGGGTTGGCATTTCCACAGAGCCTGGTGCCATTCCTGACGCTCCATGGGCACGGGCACTTAGCAAGCACTTGCAGGATGGATGGAGGGAGGGAGGGAGGGATGTTGGGAGGGAGGGATGGAGGGATGCATGGATGCTGGAGGGAGGGAGCAGGGCTGTGCAGAGACAGGGCCTGTGGGATGCTGAGGTGGGTGTCTGCACACTGAGGTGGGTGGGAGCAAGGTCATAGGATAGAGAGGAGGGGACAGATTTAAAAAGTGTTGAAAAAGACATGGCGGGGGACTTACTGAGAGAAATCTAAGATGGAGACCAGGACTGTGACAACTTGGCTTTCCACACAGGACAGTAGCATGTCACAGTTTTCCAGGTCCCCATTAGCTCTGAAGCCCAGGCCTTGTAGACGAAGGTGGCACTCTACAGTGTGCCGCCAGGCCCATCCGAGAGCAACCTCCCCCCAGGCGAAGCTGCATGTGGAGGCATCCCCTCTACAGCCAGGACAGAATAGGAGACTCACGTGAGAGCGGCCGGCAGCGTCTCCCCTGCTGGCGTGCTCACCTGCAGGCACAGCTGCGCAAGCGCAGGCCCGGTGACCCTGGGAGCGAAGTCTCATCTCCACCCAGGACTCAGATCTGGGTTTTGTTTCCCAAAGATCGGTTTGCTGGAATGCTGACCATTGGGCAAGAGTGAGCAACAGAGAGAAGAATTTCTAGTAATGATGAACACATTTGGGAAGCGGGCTCAAATCATGTGAAGGGAGGAAAGAGGTCCAGCATCTGCAATGCCTATACAAGGCAGGAGATCCAACAACAACAACAATGTTGACTGCAAATGTCTTCCTTGGAAAATCATTTGGCAGTACCTATTAAGGCTAAAATATGTAGAGCCCGTGACCCAACAGTTCCTTAGCTTTTTCAAAAGAAATGCAAACATTGCTGACCAAAACGTGAAGAAAAAATATTCAAAACAACTTGATTAATATTAGCCCAGAAGTGGGAACAGTGTGTCTACCTTCCATCAGCAGTAGAATGGGGAAATAAATCATGGCAGGGTCGGGCAACGGAGCACTGCACAGAGTGGAAAAGGAAACGACAGCTACCGTACATGCAACAACCAGGAAAAAGTGTGCGGCCAGTGTTCAGTGAAAGAGATCAAGTACAAAAGGGAGGCTGATATAGCTCTCACTTAAAGGAGGTTCCCAAGCAGGAAAAGCTAATTCGTGGCCACAGGGACTGGAACAGCGGCTGTGCTCGGAAGGAGGGCCAAGGAAGCTTTGGGGAGGCTGAAAAAGATCTTTTTGCTGGTCCTGGTGAAATGAGGGTAAACATTTATGAAAATTTTCCAAACTGTGCACTTAGGATTTGTATACTGTATTGTATAATAACAATAAAAATTAAGCAGTTGTTTAAAAAGGCCTCTCCCCACCCCCAGAAGAGCGGGGGATATCTGGAAGGAGCTGGTGAGGTTCCCATGGAGTGTCCACAGCGAGGCCTGAGGAGTCTGAGCTAGTCTTCCCTTGAAGTTCAGAGAGAGAGAAAAAGAAGAAAAAGAAAAGGAGAAAGCTTTTTAATTAATCATCTCTCAGGTTGAAAGAGCAGTCTGGGCTGGCGATAACATCAGTGGCGGCAACACGGAACTGCTTCGCAGCGCCTGTCTCCAACCACAATGAAAAATAACTGTGAAGATGCACCTTTCCTGGTAGTGTGGCTCATGGCCTCCTCACAGGAGGGAAATCGGTCAGCCATGGGCGAGGGCCTGGCTCAGAGGGGGCTTCTGCAGCCAGCCCCAGGCCTCTGTCTGGCTCACCTCCTGTGTGGTCCTGAGGAAGTTCCCCTGAGGAAGGCCTAGAGAGGGCGGGGAGCTTCCAGCACCTACAGCAGCCTGCCCAGGCCCAGCATCCCATCTCTCAGCCACATCAGTCACCAAATGCTTCCTGCACCTGAGCCATGGTCACAGAGAACTGGCCTGGGGCCGTGGCCGCGCTATTCATCCACACCCCACTTGACAGATCGGAAAGCTGAGGCCAGGGAGAAGAAAAAGTGCCGGATTTCTTATGCATGAAAGGGGGCCTGCCCCTTAGCTCAGTTCTTTAAGTGGCTGCTTCAACAAAGCAGTCAGG
>NDGN011461958.1:0-14915 GCA_002564285.1 Tympanoctomys barrerae
TTTTTTTTTTTTAAGAACACTTAACCAATAGTTTGTGCTACTTTCTGAAGCAGTTCTGGAAAGTCTCCTTGTGTCTTTAGTTGTGCCCTTGAGGTTGCCTCAGTGTTCTGAATGAGCTTGAAATATTTACTTTTGATGGTCATTTTGGGGAAGAGCCAGAAGTCATATGGTGCTATATCTGATGAACAAGGTGGATAAGAATGTACTGTAATATTTTTATGATTCTGCCTTTCTATTGGATAGTACCTAGTTACAGTATTCATTGTACTTTTTGCTATCATACTTCATAAAGAAACTCATGAAAAAGATATCCAAAATTGCTTCAGAAAGTGGTAAGAAGGATGGGATATGTATGTTTAAATAGAGAGGCAGTATTCTGAGAGAAATTAATGGCAATATGTCTTTTGCTATAATAAATTTTTAAAAATTTAAACATTATATATTTTGAACACATTGCTTATGTTCTGCCTCTCACCCTAAAGTTTTGCTGTTTTTCAGGTTTGTTTCTTTGGTTTTCTTCTTGCTGGTTTATGCCCAAATTTTCTTCCTTTCCATTTCTCTGAAATAGACATATTTTATTAATATATGTTCCTATGACTCTGTAACAATTTTTCCCATTCTACTATGGCCTCTCTCCCAGATGTATACTCTAACTTTTCTCCCTGTGTAATACTCCTTTCTTTAGAAGAACTTTGCACTGGGCCAGAAAATTTAAGGAAGCTTTTGGACTGGATTCTTATTACTTAGAGTGTTTGCATGAATATCATAGATATGTGGCTTTATCTTTTAGATTCTGCTGACACTGAATTTCAGTAGGATCTCAGATGATTTGCTCCCTTGAGAAATACCATTCTTGAAGGTAATTTCTTACCAGGACACAGAGACAATTCATTTTAATTTAGCCCTGTGGTGTTGCTCCTACACTAGAAGTAGTTGAAGAAGAAGGAGAGTATCCCATTCTGGGAACAGTGCACAAAGAGGCATAACTGTTACAGAGAGGCATAGTCCAGTTTTTCTAGAACATGATTTTGAAAGAGGGAGGTGTATATGCTGATTTAAAATATGGTGATAGGGCCAGGGAAATAGCTCAGTAGAGCTTGCCTGGCAAGCTCAAGGGCCCGAGTTTAATCCCCAGTTCTGCAAAATAAACAAATAAATAAATATAATAAAGTAAAATATTGTGATAAATTCTCCAGAAATCCTCCTATCTAGTGTCTCTTGACTTATGACTGACTGCTTTGGCCAATAGACAGTTGCTATTGTGATCCTATGTCACTTCTAAGGTGTGGCTCTAAAGGGCCATGTAGCTTTTAAGCTGCCATGTAAGATGCTTGAGAAGCCTGTGATAGTCATTTTCATACATATTAAATGCATTGAAGACTTCTAAATGGGTAAAATCATATCTGTGGGCCACTGGAAAATTAATTTAGTTGAAAAGTTTTTGTCATATATTAGAAAGGAATGATAAAGTGTTCTATTAGGGAAGTGTTAGTTGAAATAAAGAGGATAAAAGAGAAACTGATCAGAAAGTATAATTTTCAGGATTTGATTTATTATAAAGAGTTGAGGCAAAGTATCATCTGATGTGGATGCATGTATATTTGGTATTATTGTGTAGTAGTTATGGCCTGAAAGAGGCCATAGAATGAGGCCTTTCACAAGAGCATGGAATGAGGATTAAGTATGTTCAGAACACATCCACTTAGATAATGTATGTGGAGCTTCTGTGTTTGGATTGGGACTAATTTAATGCATAAATTACAATTTCAAATGTGCTCCTTTACTCTCACCAGTTTCAATTCATTAGTTGTTACTGTCTGGAAGGCTGTGTTGAAGACTTTGAGGATGTTTTTAGCTTGATGAGAGAAATAAACAGCATTCAGGATTGCCTGGAGCATTACCAAAGAAGCAATCCTATTTCCTACTTTGATATTAGTGATATGAAGTGTTGAGAAGTGATGATATTAAGAAGTAATTATAGTTAAATAGAATTGTCATGGAAAACATTATTTATTACTTTTAACAACATTTTACAGTTTGCTGAGTATAAAGAAGACTACAGATACATCAATCTAACATTTTTCATGGCAAGACACATTCTGTAGACCAACTCACTGCAGATTTGGATAATTTAGAAGAGATAATGGAAAAGTGTAGAATTCACTGCAACTGAAAGCAATGAGACTAGTCATGAAATTATAGAATTAGAAAGAAATCTGGGATTTGGTCATTATAGTCATCTCATTTTGCTGAGGAGGAGATTGAATCTTGAGATGTGACTTCCTAAGATCATTTACCTGTAAAAAATTTTTCAATTTCTTTGAAATCATTAGAACCAGAACTAGTAGAGGTATCTACCTTAGATGAATGGTGATATAATTGGCTTATGATCTAGATGGATTGAACAGTAGATAGAAGCTACCATGTAAATGTCCAGAGTGAATCAGGAACCCCTCTCACATTGAGGAACCCACTCTCACCTGTGTCAATAAGAACCTAATTGGACGCTGACTGTGGAACCCAGTACACATCTTTAGCTGTCCATGGAAGGAAAAGACATGGTTGGGAGAATTTCCAGAATGGTGGTTTTTACAACATCTGTAGCTTCAAAACTTATGAAGAGCAAGCACAGAATGTGTTTTTCATGGATTTAAGACCTAAGCTGTTTAACAGATTGTCTTGCTTAAGAAATATGATTGGTTTTAGCTGACAAGTTGGATTTTATGAACTGATTGATCCCAGCTGCCAACGATCAAGGCCAGAGGATATTCCAAACTAACAGTCTCCAAAGACCTTGAGTGCATTGGCTTAACGTGGGTAAAGGATGATTTGGGAGTAGAGAAAGTAGTTTTACAAAACTAATGTGATTTTGAAAGTATTTGCAAAATGAACGTTCACTAGAACTCACAAAAAGTCAAACTAGTCCAAGTTCATATTACTTTGTGTACTTTGTGGTTGTTCTGATGCCTTCTAAGATTGTAGATATCTTCTTCATTTTTATTTGCTATTTATTGTGTTGTCTAATATCATATATATATATATATATATTTGAATTATGTGCTTTCTGAAGAGGAAAATATGCTTTAAATTCTTGAAATTATTTTTATTTTGACAATAATATCAGGGCTGGCCAAATAGCTCATTGGATTAAAGTGCCTGCAAGCAGGCTCAAGGGCCAGGGATTAGATCCCCGGGTCTGTTGTGCCAGCCCCATTCCGGGGCATGCTGAAACCATGATTGAGACTGGGTGTGGTGGCATGTGCCTATAATCCCAGCACTTGGAAGGCTGTAAACAGGAGAATCACTATAAGTCCAATCTAATAGTGAGACCATGAACAAGACCCTGAACACCATGTAGACCCTTCCCTAAAAAACACAGAAAAAAAATCAAGCATCTATGTTTTTGGATGGTCATTGTGGTGGTTGTTACATTATGTCAATTTGAGATTCTGGAAGCTTGGCTGGGTCTGCTTTTGGGTTCCAAGCCCTAGAGTCGGGGTGCCCCACCATAGGGCAGGAAGGACCCCACCCCAGAGTGACTTAGCATGAAAAGGGTATATAAAGGACTTCAGGAAGGCTTCAGTCCCCCCACCCTTCCTTGGAGGAACCCTAGTCTTTGTCGCACCAGTTTGTAGCTGTGCCATTTCTGAGTAACTTGATCTTCGTAGCTCTGTCACTTTGGAGGAGCTCCAATCTTCATGGTGGAGTGCTGGTTTTCACAGTCAGTATGGAAAGAAAGAAGAGAGGCTTGATGGACACCTCAGCTGCTGCTCCTTTTCTGCTCTTCATTGTTTTCTGCTGCCATTCACCTTGGAGCAATGGAGTATGGACCGAAACTTCCACAAACTGTGAGCTAAGTAAACCTTTCCTTCCTTAATTTTGGGTGTCAGGTATCTGTCCCAGCAATACGTGAAAAGTAACCAAGACAGACCTTGTGAGAGCTTTTGTCTGACTAGATTCTTGCTGAAGTAAATAAGAGTTGTTTGAAATTAAACTTTAGAAAATTTTAATGAATCCAAGTCCATAGTGGAGCTTATTACTGTTATCATAGCATAAATAGTATCATGACCATATTGGCCATACAACTTTAATTTTTTGTTGTTTATATCCCATTATTGGTACCTGTTTTGTGAGTGTGTAAAGATAAAATGAACTAGCTCATATAAAGCACATGCTATATAATACTTTATAATTGATACTACAATTACAAATCCTAATAATATGAAGATAATATTATAAATAGTATTGGTCAATTACACAATAAGCCTTTAATTACTAAGATGTAGCTTAGCTAAAAAAGTAGCTATACTTCAGAGAGCCACAGGCCTAATCTTTAATGTTTAGGAAAGATCATCTATATTTGGTACAGTTATACAAGGAGTTCATAAAGGTATGGTGTGTGTATATATTGGAATTTCCCCTTTAATTGTATTGTTTATTGCTTTTGGTTCTGTGAATGTGTTTTGTAGTCAGAATGGCATTGGGGTGGCACTTTATCCAGGCACTGCTGGAGACAATCTTCTGCTTTAGAGTATGTACTTCCAAAGCTCCAATTAAGTACCTGGTGCTTTGAGCTGATGATACCTTTTTTATTTGCATAACATGCTTAAGGGAGGTGGTCATCTTTCTTTACTAAATTTGCAAGCCTGAACTGGAAGAAAACATAAAAACATCTGACAATGAACTAGATCATTGGTGAAGGACACTAACTATGCTAGAAAATAAAGTTCAAAAAGAAAATAATGAATAGAAGCTTCTTTCACTCCACACAAAAAATTTTGCCAACTATATTGGAAAACAAATACTTGAAAACCTAAGGCATTTTGAAATCTGCCTTTCCAGGAGAAAGTATCATGTTTTTAAGTGAGACATAGCATTATATAAGTCAATTAATATGATTGCCTACTACAAGGTTGTAGTCTGAATTTTTTTTTTTGAAAATGTAGCTGAAGAAAATAAGGCATGATAAAATTGTTAGGAATACCATTACATGATCAGACAGACATTTGATCAAACGGTATAATAGTCACTATTTAGACTTGTGACCCTAGTCTTACTACAAGTTCTTTGTACTTCATAATGTTTGCAATAAATATTTTATAGGAATTATTTTATTATTTGGAACTAAGAAAAGTACAGTTATGTGAGCATAAATAAGTATATTTCCATTTTTGAAGAAAATATATGGACTCAGCTTAAGTTACTTTAACAAAAAAACTATAACACTTGGAATTCTTAAAGAGGTATTTTAAGTTAAGATATCCTAGTGGTCTCTCTCTCTCTCTCTCTCTCTTTCTCTCTCTCTGTCTCTCTTTCTGTCTCTCTCCTATATTGTGTAAAGAACTTAAATAGAATTATTTCCGATGGACAGTATCAGAAAGTCTGGGTTCCTTTTGGTTATTCCTTCCAAAAGTATTTCATAAAAGAAATATCTGGAAGAAACATACAGCAAGTGTTAGAAAATAATTATTGTGTATTTAATGTGTTATTATGCCAAACAATTTACATTAGTAAATTGTATGACTACTATTAATATCCACATGTAGTAGGTGAAAAAATTTAGGCTCGGAATAAATTTCTAGAATCACAGAGTTTATACAAGTAGAGTATTAATATTAAAACTTAGGTTTGACTGTGTTATATTTAGATTTGCTGATAAGAAATTAAGAGAAAAGAAATCTATAGGTTGGAATAGTCTCAGATATCTCAACAGAGGATGTGTGAAGTCAGATGTGTTCTGAACACTAAGGAGTTAGGTTTTTCAGGATCAAGAAGATGACATCAAGGAAAATATGTATATGGCAAAATTCATAATGTAGTCTCACATTAATTGACCAGCTGTACTCAAGGGGTGCATTCTTGGAAGTGAGTAATCTAAAATTAGATATTCTTTTAAACGGCTTTACTGAAGTGTGTGTGTGTATATATATATATATATATATATATGCACATATATATCAGTAAATATATATACATATATATGACACCATTACACTAAGCAAGTTAGTGAACATATCCTTCATGATTAAGAGCTTCATGGAATTATGCACGATTTACTTTTGGCCTGCCTTCTTTCATTCAGGATAATTTTTATTTGATTAATGTATGCTTTATATACTTATATAGTTCATTTTTTTGTGTTGCTACACAGTGTTCCATTGGACAGATTTAGTACCATTTGTTTTTCCATTTACCTGTTGGTGGATATTTGAATTGTTTCTAGTTTTGGGGTTACAAAGACACTTATAAACATTCACTTAAAAATATGTTTTAAATCTTTCACTTCTGTTGATTAGGTACTTGGGAATGAAATGGTGCTATCATAGGTCTATGGATATATAATTTTAAAAGAAAATATCAAGCTGTTTCTAGCAGTCCATTTCCACTAGCAGTGTGTAGGAATACTGCTTATATTTAGTAGACTTCTAGATGAACAGGGTAAGTGCAAAATAGACTGAGACTCAAATGCCTAGCTAAGGGATTCGGGCTATAATTTGCCAGCAGCAGTAATTCATCAAAGACTTTAGACTAAGAAAGGGCCAAGGCGCATATGAGGTAATTCAGGGTAGTTATTTAGGTATTTACTGAAGTAGGCCAGGTATGAGAAAGTGAATGCCTGAACTAGAGAGATAGGAGTAAGAATAAAAAGGATGAAATAGCAACTATTTTGAAAATAACATATGTATTAATATAACTGTTAACTTCTGTTGTCTTGTTTTGAAATTCTATTTCATTTTTATTGTTTTTGTTGTTTTTATTTTACCTTTGCTTTCTTTTTTTTTTAATATAAAAGAGAAAAAAATAGTTTAAGAGAAAATGAATGGAACTTGTTTTACTTTGTTGTGTTTCTTATATGAGTAGATAGAGAAATTCACTTGTACTTTTCTAGTTTTAAAGACTAGAAGAACAGTGCCAACAAAAAAGAACAGTGCCACTAATTTTCACAAAAAAAATCTCAGAAGTGCATTTTTGAGAAACAGAATGAGAATGAGTGCTCCTTATAAAGGGTGAATTTGAAGTCTAGTCAGCTCTCCTTCTGGAGTCTCTTGTTTCTATGTGAGTGTTTGTATCCTGTTCCAATTCCAATTATGTTTTAGATGACAAACATATAAAACAGAAAACTCGGAAATAAATTAAAGGTAGCAGTTGCCAGTTAGGTAGAGATGGGATACAGAGCTGAAATGAGGTATTTAAGGAGGAGTTCAAAGGAAATATGAAAGTACATATTTGGAAAATGTCTCCCACATCAGTGGTAGCTGAAGTCAGGAGATAACAATTACTTGAGGAATATTCAGGCCATGTGGGGGTATAATTTCTGAAAATGTCCTTATGTTTGTGATGTTCATCATACTCAAGATGGTGGATGAAAACTATAGCTAATCTCTACCTACTTCTTTTGCTTTGGTTTTCCTCAGATCCTGCCCTTGTTGGTTAGGAGCCCATCTAGTTATCTATATTGATTTTGCCTGAGGATATGCAGCCAGGAATTTGATTCTACTGTCATAGCTTTGAAAGCTATTTCTAGGAGTTAACTAGCAGTGTTGTAAGGAACGTATTTAGCCTTGGGGAAAATGTAGTTGAAAATTTCACTTCATAGAAATTATGCTTTAGGCATTTCTTACTGCATTTAAAATTCATATTTAAACAACTCATGCCAAATAGAAAAAAATTTTCTTAGATTTTTATGAGCTAAAGTAATATTTTATGGCCTGCTGGCAAATTATGTGTGTGCGGCAGTGAGAAAGTCAAAATATGGCACCCACTGTGCTTCCCTAGAACAAGTCCTTGTGAGAAATCGTTTGGATGGTGTACATTTTGATGAGGACTTCACACTCTAATCCCACCCACAAGTAGCCACACACATGGTGAGACCACTTACTTCATCATGAAATAGTAATACAGTGATATTTCTTAACAGTTTATAGAGAGAAAGTGTTTAAGTGTTATTTTTTTTTAAATGAACACACACTGTAATGATGCCTCAGGAGACACAAGGAATTATGTTGAGTTCCTGCCAATACTTTCATTCTAAAGTGGTTGATTTAAGTTTGCTTTCTGTGGACTGAGACAAAAATTATTTTCTTCTTCATTTTTCTTCCATTGTCTTTGTTGCAGTTAGGGTAACATTCTTTTGTCAGTATTAGCACTTTTTGAATGCTGAGTATTCGTTGCAATGTAGAATAAGACTGTATATAGTTGTCATAGGTCTGCTGGACTTGATTAGTCCATATAGCTTTTAATATTACCTTGTTTTGTATGACTTTTGATATGAGTCAAGGTAATTGTTCCTATTATGCATTAGACTATTTAGTTTACTTGTACTTTAAAATTTTTGAACCACTCACTTGATTGTTGTTTTGTATGACCAGAATATTTATCTTGAATTCACAAAGGAACATCTTTAGGATAACACATTTTTGATAGGCTTATTTGCTTAGATTGTATCTATACAGCTCCACTAGGTTACAAATTAGGCTTAAATTTGTAAAGTGCCCAGACGAGCAGACGAGTGCGTTAAGACCTGCAGAAGCATGGGTGTAGAATTAGATTCCACCACTTATGCATGTTCTTGAAATACACAGTATTTGTACTTCAGCAATTACTTAACTATTCTTTTGTTTTCTCAAGGATATAGTGATAAGCATACATAGTATATGCTTTACTGAGTTGTTAGAAATAATAGTGCATGGTACATAAGAATCAGTAAGTCAATATTAACAAGTAACAAAAACAATAAAAACAATGTGGAGGGGCTGGCGAGATAGGTCAGCAGTCTAAAGCTCCTGCTCAGACAAGCTTAGGCAGGTGTAGGAGACCACAGTTTGATTCCTGGCACCACATACCATGCCAGCCCCACCCACTGAGCTGCCACCCTCCCCTGCAAAAAAGTTTAGAGTCTCCAATATCTGACTTTCAGGATTATTGATAGAGTTTCCTCTCTGCATGTAGGTGTTATACGTATCCACTCTGCAACACATCCTAATTAAATTCTTCACCATGCTCCAATGACAGGCATAAAATAAAAATATTAGCAGAAAATGATCATGGCAGGAAAAGAGGTTGATTCTCTTTCAAACTATTATAAGCTTTAATTTACAATCAAACTGTAAGTTAAAACTTTATCTCAAGGAAAACAGACTCCCATGTTTGCCTTCATCTGTGAAAGCAAAGCAGAATATTTAAGGTTATTTGAAAATAAACTTTTTTTTTTTTTGGCTAAACCGGGGATCGAACTCAGGCCTTTGTGCTTGCCAGGGAAGCGCTTATTCCACTGAGCCATCTCCCCGGCCCCTGAAAATAAACCTTTGAAGAACTGTTTCTGAAGGAAAGAGAAATGTTTGAAGCACTGGACTATATATACCCAGGACATACACAGTTGTAAAAGAAATTTTTAACAAAAGATACAGGAGTGAGATTTCTGTAAAAGTACAAACACACATAAATCAATGCTATGCAATGAATCAGAGCCCAGTATAGCCAAACTACATGATAAACATGTTTAAAAAAAGGTGCTATTGGGAACGGAAAGACAAGTACGAGTGAAGAACAGAAATAAAGAGAATAGACTTTTAGAAAATAAACCTTGCGTTGATCAAGTAAATCAGTTAAGAAATATGACTCCTATATTGACTTTCTGTATCATGGACCAAAATATTAATATTTATTTATTTATTTTGTATTTTAGGGAAGGGTCTAAGGTTGTTCAGGGTCTCACTACTAGATTAGATTCGTAGTGATCCGCCTGTTTACAGCCTCTCAAATGCTGGGATTACAGATGTGTGCCACCACACCCAGTCTCAATTGCCTTCTCAGCCTGCCCCCGGGATGGGGCCAGCACAGGCACGGCAGGCGTAGGTATTGAATCCCCGGCCCCTGTGCCTGCTTGCAGTTGCTTTAATTCACTGAGCTATTTGGCCACTCCCCGAAATTAAAATAATGATCAGTAAAAGTTACATGTATATGTGACAATATTGAAAACTCCAGGAATGGGCCAGGGAGATAGCTCAGTGGTCTAAGCACCTGTCTGGCAAGTGCAAGGACCCAAATTCAACCCCCAGTACTGCATGCTGTGCTGACCCTGAAACCCTAAGGGCCCCAAACCAGGTGTGGTAGCACATACTATAATCCCAGTACTTGGGAGGCTGAGGCAGGAGGATCACTACAAATCTGAACTGTGTAGGTAGACCCTATACCAAAAGAATCATAATGTAAAAATTTCAAAGAAGGAAAAAAAAAAGAACCCACTCCAGGGATGATAAGATAATGGCTAATTAGTACAACATGAAGGGTAATTATATCAGACTAATGCTTACTATCTAAACTTTGGAAAATCGGTTCTTTCTTCATGGTTTTTCATCATTGCATTTTTTAAAAATGTATTTTAGTACACAGTCTACAGGGTTTCACTCCACAGATCAGACTTGTAGTGATCCTCCTGTTTTCAGCCTCCCAAGCACTGGGATAGCGCACTGTGCGACCATGCCCAGTTTCAATCACTATCTCAGCGAGCCCCGGGGGCGGGGCCTCCACAGCACCCTGAGGATCAAGCCCTGGTTGCTGTGGCTGTGCCTGCCTAAGCAGAAGTTTTAGTTTGCTGAGCTATCTGGCTGGCCCACTTCATTGACTTTAATAGCAAAATGAATAATTAAAACCAATTCATCTTAAGAAACTATTTACTGCACAAAACTCCTCATTTGACTGAGTAAGCAAAGGTTTACAAAGGACCCTGAAAGCAGTAATACTTGAACTCAAGATCTGATTACTGATACCTGAATCTAATTTTAGGATAGATTTTAGGAAAGTCTTTAGTAAGTTATTAGTAAGTCACAAGATCAACAACCTACTTTAGTCATTCTATTTGCCACCCTCTTGACATTTTGGCATGTGGGGAGGTCACTTTCCCCTTTGGATTTGCTTGGCATAGACTTTCTGGCTTTTATTAGCAGCACCATGGAACAATCTGATGTAAGTTAGTATCAATAGAGTAGAATCTTCATGATTTAAGTATCACTACTAGTATATACTGAATGTCTGAAAACCTACATTCTGTTGGCTGCACCTGCTTGCTCCTTGTCTTTCCAAGATTCTGTCAATAAAGTCCTAAGTAGCTGATGATTTGGATGAGATCTACACATAAAAAATGCTTTAAACTTTTAGACAGAAAGATCATCTTACTGAACTGCTGAAAGTTTAGTCTTGATCAATGCACATTGAAGTGAATTAAAACCATAGGTTGAAGATTAAGTATACTTATTGTTCATCTTTCTCCAAGTGAAAAACATCACTTGCATATAAAATTACAAAAACAAAAAAAAAGCAAGGAAGACATTATTTAGAGACCATGTCAATGGTGTACAGGCAGAATCAAGCGGAAATATAATTTCTTTTGGCCTTATACTAAAGACAGACAAAAAGGCTGAACATGAACATTGATTTTGTGCATAACAGGTTTCTCTTTGTCTGATGACCTTCCTGGGCAGTCTTCCGTCTCACTCCTCTTTCCCCCTAGCTTTCCTGCCTGGCACAGCACCCTGGACGAGGTCAGTGAGGTCTGAGTCAAGTTGGAACTGCCAAAGGTCAGGAGTTGTGTCAGTAAACACTGACTTGTTGGCAAATATGTTGCTGAGGCAAAGGGAAAAGAAAAGGGCTCCATGAATTCACTAGGCTCTTTTCAGGAAGCATGAGGCCGCTTTAAGTTAGAAACTGCACCTTCCCTCCTTCACTCTTGCCAGGAAAAACACTATCTTGGGAGGACAGGGGCATAAGAAACTGCTGTTGTAAGGCTTTTCCGTGCTTGCTGGAGCTTGAAGTCACCATTGCTGTGGTTAGTCTCGCTGCTCATTTTTGGTCATAGTGCACATAACAGGGGTCTGATTTATCTCTCATTACTGTAGCACTGTGCAGCTGAGAAGAATTTGAGTACAAAACCTTTCTCCTGAGATTACGGAAAGGTCTTTTCCTCTTGAACTGAAGCAGAAATAACTTGTGGCAGCTTGTGATTTTCAACAGTACTCCTACTGTACGATAGCAGCCTTGCTTTTTACCAAAACAGGAATAATAGCAACAACTGTAACTTAGTCAGGAGACATAAGTTTAGGTTGGTTTGTGTTACGTTTATATTGTTTTGTTTTATTTTGAAATGGATTTTGTGATATTTATGGAACTACATGACCCATGAAGGAAGTTAGTGAAGTTTATTTCTTAAACAGGATGCAATACTCTACAGACCTACTGTGCATATTCAAATTTTTAAATAGTTATCACCTAACAATCAGAGTTTAATCTTCTAATATTGTAAAAAGTAGATTAAAATAGGGCAATAAACATTTATCAACTATAGAATTTAACCTAACTTCAGTGTGGCTCTGCCTTTAAAATTTTTTTTTCTTTTTGCCATTTTCTGTATCATGTTTTTAGAAATATTGTTTTTGCTCAGACCTAGCCAGAATGTCTTTTACTTATGCCACCATTATTTCTCAGCTTTTGATTTTATATATATGACACCAAAGCAACTGATCTAAACTATGATATTAAGTATCATAAATATCTGAATCACCAGATTAAATTGTTTTCTCAGTGGAAATGAGTCAAAACATATCCTAATACATTTATAAATAGATTTTATCCTGAAGGCTAAATAACAAAGAACTTTTCTTTCCAATTCTGCATTGACCAAAAAAATCTAATGACCTAGAATGCCTCCTTCTCTGAGAACTGTGGTATTGGAGTATTATTCCTAATCAATTGTGGTATTGGAATACTGTATTTATATGGGGTTCCTCTTGCATGACCTATGTGGGGTCATATTGATCAGGGTCATACCCTCATGCATTAGGAAACCCTAAGTCTAAACACAGTAGCTTAGTTTTCCAAAGGGTGTGTGTGTGTGTGTGTGTGTGTGTGTGTGTGTGTATGAGATTAAGCCAACTCTAGGATCAGACCCATATGTGTATTTACACAAGCAGAAACAATTTCTACTTTAAAAAAAAATCACCCAGCACATAGAGAAGCCAAGTCTAGTCCAAGTTTAGCCTCTTTTCCTACTTCTGTTTATAGAGATGTTCAACCTCAGAGTAAGATGGAATAATGCATTAGAAGCCCATTGTACAATAATGTTATAAGAAAATCATTGTTTTGAAGCTTTGACATGAAACTTATGCTCCTCATCAATACAGGTAGTTGGATGCAAGGATACCTGTCTCAGAAAAGGGATTGTTAGGAGCTAAAGAAGTTTGAATCCAAAGGTTGGATACACAAAATTATAGGAAAGCCTTGAATTATGTGTCTATTTGTAATTTCAGACTTATAACATTAGGGAGTAACAGCAAACTTGCTCTTTAGCACTTCTTTTAAAAACTTTTTAGGATAGAACTAAATCAGAATATCAACTTTATTGTTGTTTTTTACTGTATTTGGTATAGAGTCTCACTATGCTGCTTGGACTCCTACCGATCCTCCTACGTTTAGCCTCCCGAGTGCTGGGATTACAGGCATGTGCCACCACACCTGGTCTGATTGGCTGGCTCAGCCCACCCAGAAGCAAGGCTGCCATGGCATGTGGTGCTGAGGATCAAACCCCAGGGCCTATGCTTGCCTAAGCAGGTACTGAGTCTGCTGAGCTATCTCTAGCCCTATTAATTTTTTTCAACTTTGATTTTCTCTCTAATTTCAACATCTTTCTTCTTCCTAAATTTAGGTCACACAAATATTCATGTGAAAGTCTTAAGTCAGAGTACAACTACCTATTTTTCACATATGATTGGATACGTTTTTCCACATTAAAAAAATGAAAACAGGATAGGAAAGAATTCCTTTGAGGCAGAACATGCTTTGTATTTCTTTTTTCTTTCTTTTTAATTTTTTTTAAAGAAAAGTATTATCCAGGCAGAACTTGGTTGTCAGTAAAGAAGTTTGTTTTGATTGGCAATAGACATGTTTAGTCTGAGAGGCAGGACCATTGAGCTCAGAGGTAAGGCCTGAAGGTACATTATCTCCAGAGTGAGAGAGAGAGAGCAAAGAAAATGGCGAGATCATAGGTTAAGCTGTATTTTAGAATTTATCTGTTATTTATTTATGCAACCAGAATATTCTAAAAGTGTGAAATATGTACAGGTTTTCCTATACATGCCCTTGTGTCTAGAGCTAGATTACAAGCAGTACTTGAGGTTAGGGAGGCAAGAGGGAATAATATCCAAATCTTCTTTTGGAAACTGTAAGAGAGTTTGCCAGAGTGGAGAATGGAATGGATCTGCATCACTCTAGAGATCTCCAGCTTTTTCTCTTTTTTTGTTTCTCAGTCATTTTCTTTACACATTTTGCACCAATCAATATCTATTTAATATCTCCTGTGATACTTTGTAAGTAAGAGCATGTATTGCCATTAAGTCTAGATTCTAGTTTCTTAAGCTTCAGTTTACTTATCATTAAAATGGGGGAAAAGTAGCATTCATGGTAAGATTGAATGACATGATACCTGTGAAGCACTTTGTACAACTGAGGCACTCATTTATTCAGTTTTTAAACTTCCTTATAATGAAATAAGACACTTGGAAATAAACCACATAATTGAAATTATTATTAGACTTGAGGAAAATTTCTTCCAGAAATGGATTCAAAATTGAGGAGAATCGAGACAGAATGAAAAGTAAAACCTTATGTGATAATATTTAAATTTGTTCTCTCTCTCTTTCTCTATATTGCTGTTGCTGTCTCTCTGTGTCTCTGTGTCTGTCTGTCTGTCTGTCTGTCTGTCTGTTTCTCTCTCTCTATGTGTGTGTCTCCTCTTTCAGTCACAATAGCTGTCCTTGACTAAAAGAATAACGGAGCTGGGAATTCCCCATTCGGAAAATACTCTGAGTCAAGGAAAAAGAGGTGGTTTCCTGGGTAAAGGGCATGCTTATTTCATTGAATCAGAG
>NDGN011461962.1:0-10856 GCA_002564285.1 Tympanoctomys barrerae
ATATATATATATATAGAGAGAGAGAGAGAGAGAGAGAGAGAGAGAAAGAGAGAGAGAGAGAAATACAAGTCTAAATTTGAATAACTGTCCCAAGTTAAGAAGCTGGGGAAAAAACACTGTGCTCTCCATTCCACATGCTGGAACTCCTGCCTACACAACAGTTTCCTTTAAAGTCCTAATTCTCATAAAATATGACAAGCTTTTTCATAAATATTTTTCATATTAGTTTTGAGTTCTGACTCACAAATATGAATGAATTCATAGATTTTCATATTGAAGATTCTGTTTTAAATGAAGTGATGAGCTGCATTAAGTTGTAGTTGACAAGTGGCTCATTTACAGACCAGATTTACCTGCTAACACATTTAATTAGTTCAATTAACTGAATGCAAAAAGTAAATTTGCTATTCTTTGTAGGAGGAAAATTTGATTTCAAGTGAAGAAATTGCTTTGTAATTGATAAATTTCCAAAGGTAATTTAAAGGAGATGTCAAATAATCTAACCCACAATTCTACTTAAAAAGTAATACTCATGTCATAAAACTGTTATGTAAGTTGACTTTCTACATGACTGCTTTTTCATTTTGTATTTGGTGAACAATGTTGTGCTCACATGAATTTTATTAATAGTAGAGCAATCTAGACACCCCACCACAAACTCTATACTATCATTTTGTTCATTATTAGATATATTTTCTTACATCCAATAAATTTAATTTTGCTTCAAATTTTCTAGAGAATGGTCTTTAATCTCTTTCTGAATCAAAGTCATCATCATGAGAGGTCAGGTGAGAAAACAGTCAGATGAATATACACAACTCCTAAAGAGCATATGAAAACCAAGAAGAACTTGAAGAGGTGTGAGACCTATTTCTCAGACTTTCATTAGAAAATGTCTCTTTTATCTTTATAACAATGTGATAGATACTAATAAGTTTATTATATACTTTTTGGAGATACATAAAATATATGAAAAAATATACACACCTACATACATATGTTTACATAATAATCAGAAACAAAATGGATTTCCTTGAGCAGTAAAAATTCATACATGATTTAATGTTTTATGCATTAAAATTCATAGACTCATATTCATCTTTACACTGTTCAGATGTCTTTCATATAGTTTTAACCTTGAAAGTTGGCCATAGTAAAAGCAAAACAAAACACAGTTTATAGAAATCTAGATAAAAAAGTGTAATTTGCCTATGTATGTTTTTATATGGTTTAGTTCCACAAAATTTCTTGCACATATCCTGTGCAGGGTATTTCCTTGGTAGGGAAATAAGATTCATCTTCAACTATTCCTTACCCATAACATTTCTGTCACTGTAGGTTACTAAATAACATAAGAAACTATTGATTGCTACCAAAATTTCTGCGGCCCATGAACCTGTGTGGGTAAAAGGAGTTGAGCTCAACTTCAGGGTTCTTTCGGCTCCTGTGCCTATAATAAATTTCATGGTTGCTCACTGGAGCTAGTTTACGAAGAACTTGGCTAGAATAGTTCCTTGGGGCCTCTTTGTGCATCTGTTGTCCATCAGTCTAGAGCACAATTATTCATGTTACAAGCTTACACATTAGGAAAGCAAACATTAAATTGAAGGCGCTTGTCTAGTTGCTGCTTGTTCTATACCTGCTATTAATTATTAATTTTATTTTGTTTTTAAAATCACATGATTATTACACATATTTGTAAATCATTGTGTGGTAGTGTAATACATATACAGAATGAATACTGATCAAATCAGAAGAATCATTATTTCCAGATATTTATTATTTGTTTACATTAATTTTTTGTCCTACTAGAGAGTAAACCCAAGTCTTCTGCACTAGACAATATCCAAACTTCTTTTTTTTTGAGATAAAGTCTCAGCTATTTGATAAATTGCGCAGGTTGAACTTGAATTTATTTATCCTCCTGAATCAGCCTTCCAGAAAGTTGAGATCAGAGTCCTAGTCTAACTGCTTTCTATCTGCTTTTTATCTACATTGTCATGATTAAAAACATTAGGAAAATATTTTCATCTTTTTATAGAAGGAGCTGGAAGCCATATTACATATGAAATGAGTAGGAGGCTGGGGATTTTTTTATGTTATATATATCCTGCCACCTTGTTGATTTATTTATTATACTTTTTGTGAATAATATAGCAACTGAATTCATAGCTTATTGGCTAAGGAAGACACAGGTCTTAATTTTCATTTCTGGATGCAGGATATTATTGTTCATTCTTGTGTAATTAAGACCCATGAAAATTGTCAAAATTATTCTCACAATAGTACATACACAATTGTGGCAAATTTCTTTGCTTTTCCTATATCTTTAACCCTTAATCTTTACAGTAACTATTATTTTTTCTTTGAGACTAATTCAATTGAACTGAAACAATAATGCAATTGAAATGTGGGAGGCAATTTTCTATTTTAAATGTTTCTATTCAAACAATACTTGTGTTAGAACAACCAGATGAAAAAATATTCACATATTTTTGTGTATTTCTATACATATTTGTATCTGTAGAAGATGTGCATACAAAAACATATAGGTCAGTAAAATGGTTATAATATAGAGTTACAACCTTCATATACAATTGGGACTACAAGTTTACAATTATTATAAAATTAAATGATTATAAATCATTTAATGATTATAAAAATAAACGAAAACCATAAGGTTCATTGAATTAAATCAGACACACAACTGTGAATATCGCAGGATTCCTCTTGTATGAGAAATACCAATGCATGTACAGTAAAGACTAAAATAAATATATAATAGGAAACAAAGAGACAGATCTTTTGCAAAAGTGAAGTGAGCCAAGAGGTGGAGGGAGGGCCCCGGGAGATAGCTCAGTAGAATAAACACTTGTCTGGCAAGCACAGGGCCCTAAGTTCAATCACAGGGCTATAAGTAATGCAAAAAAGAAAAAAAAAGTGGAGGGAATAGGAAGCAAATAGAGAATTACGATATGTTATTTATGTGTATGAACTCTCCAAATGAATTGTATTTCTTATATACTGATAGAAATAAAAAAATTAAAAAATAAATGACCAATCTCCTAAATATTATATATCACAACATACTGGCTCCTTTTCTTGAATTCATAGGTGAAAAGGGATCCAGAAGTCTTTAGACATTTTTGTGTGCAGCTTGTTCACTTTTAAAATATTGTGATAAATTACCTGCTTACATAAGTTAAGGAGAGCTTTATTGGGTTTACAGTTTCAGAGGATTCAGCCCATAGCTTATAACAAGACAATAGCTATCTATCTATCTATCTATCTCTCTATCTATCTATCTATCTATCTGAAAAACAAAATTCTTAGTTCAAAAGCAAGAATGTCATGGCCAAAAGTCATGGTGGCACAAAATCTATCATTTCAACAGAGAAGAATGAGAGAGAGCAAAAGAAAGCAGGTCAAAGAACAAAAGTTCACAATTTCATATTATATACCTAAAGAATAATCTCCATCTCTAGATTCCGAATTTAAGAAAATAGTTGCCTATGAACTCATCAATGTGGCAATCCATTAATGAGTTAATCCCATCATGGTCCACTAATCTTTAAAATCCCTATATCTGAATATACAAGTTTTATTGCATTATTATTATTAATGGCAATAATTTTCCTCCATTGAATGTCACCTCTGAAAACCAGCATTTATTAAATTTTAATTTTGTGAGAGAATTTTACCCATGACATAAAGAAAAAGTACTTCTACAATTTCTAAGTTTATAGCAAATAATTTGTAAATATATAAACATTCAATGAATTGATTTATATAAATACATGTATAAATGTACATATATACAGATCCATAAGTATTCTTAAACAGAATCTCTTTCTCTCTCTCTCTCGTGCTCAATATGCAATTGGCTTATAGCAAAGGCAATACAATATGAATAATAAAATAATGTCATTTTCACTTATTGTCACATATACTCGCTAGAATATATTATAACTAACCTGTAATTTTGTTCAAGGGTTGTGAGCCAAGAAGCAGAGAGAGGAGGAAATGAAGAGAAAAGGGAATGAAGACATGTTATTATACATACCAACTCTCCACAAGGAATCATATTCCCTTCTCTAATTTTTGGCAATCTATGGGAAAGCTGCACCTAAAAATTGAACTCATACTATCTTTTAAAATGGTGAGAAAACAAAACAAAGAAACTCTACTTTATCTGTGCTATGTGATCTAATGTGTCATGGAAACATTGCATTGAGCAATGTATCATGATGCTATTCATAAGGAAAAATATCAGACCATCTGAATCTGTCTAAGACTTTTCTCACATATGTTGCCCCACATACATTGTGGGATGTGAAGTTATCATTGTAAGAACTAGGGTTCTAAAATTATCTCATTATTTAATGCTTAGTGAAAGGTGATGGATGAAATATTATGTGATATTTATAGAAGAAGAAATCTCTTAAGCAGCAAACAGGATGCTTACAACGTCCTATGTCCTCCAGTTTGCCCTCTGACTAGAGTGGTCTAGTTAGCAATGGCCCCATAAAGTAGTGAAAGATTATGACTTATTTGCAGCTACATTCTACTCAATGTTTCTTGGTTTACACTTATAAATGTCATGGAGAAGAATTTTATCTGCAAAATTTGTTATTGCTTTCTACTTATCTGCTAATGTACACATCTTAATGGCCAACTAGTTTGTGATCAATCCTCTTCTAAAAATATATAATAGAAGAAGTTCACAACTTAATCTAAAAGAGTAATATTTTAACAATCAATGTATCTATCTATCTATCTATCCATCTATCTATCCATCCATCTATGTATCTATTTGTATTTGGTACATGGTCTCACTAAACAGCCTAGACTCATAGTGATCCTCTTTTTGTCAGCCTCCCCAACACTGGCTTTATAGTTGTGCACCACCACAACTGGTCTCCATGGTCAGATCAGAGCATTTGGGGTGGGGCTGGCCCGTCACGTGGTGCCGAGGACTGAACCTGGACCCTGTGCTTGCCTAAGCATGTGCATAGTCTACTGAGTTATCTCACAGACCCAAAGAATAATATATTTAATATCATTTCTCAAAATAAAATTTAACTTAGTTTCTAATATGGAATTGTTCCAATAATTGTATTTGTACTCTTTGTTATTATCATTGAAGGATATTCCTTTTGACTTATTTTACTCATCTCCTTTTATCACTAACCAAAAAATAAATGACCAAATGACCTTTAAATTTCTCACAAATTAAGTCACTGTATATATATATATATATATATATATATATGATAATATATGTGAAATCTTCAATAATAAATTACAAAAGGTAGAAGATAACATTTTTCCAAGGGTATATTAATTTTTTTTCATTAAAATGCTTTGCTAATTTAGAGAAATCAGCTAGGGTGTCGTTCAATCAGTTGATTTACATGCAAAGTAGGACTGTTTTGATAATTAAATGATTTTATAAGTATAAATAATTTATAACTACAACTGGTTTGTGGTGAGCTAACAAAATTGTGTATACATATCTAGAAAAGTAGAAAAGTTCAATGGTATATATGAGATTTTTAGATAATCCTGGAAACATTAACTACACTATAAATATTAACATTTGTCTTTTTTGTATAAAGATTACATATAAATATATGAAAAATTAGGCTTAAAACTGTCTGGACCCATATTATCCATTTACATGTTTCTGATTACAAACCCAGCACATCTAAATCAATCTTTTCCTCTGTATAATTTATGAGAGATATAGTCAAATACAGATACATAATATTTATTTCATCATATGTCACATTTATTTCAGCAAAAGAGTAAATGTTTGAGTTACTAAGAATATGAATTATTGTAGGGACTCAGTCTGATACAACTAAAAGAAGAACTATAGAAGTCATGGTTAAACAGCCCTACACTGGAGTCAAAAAACTTGGAAGAATGTGATGACCCTCAACGATGAGCTGAGAATAGAAAAAAGACATGGCCCTCAGAGAGAAGGCAGAAGATGCTGACCCATGTCCATTACGGTGTCCGGTGATGTCTTCTGGGAGTCTGTATCAGCCAGACATACACCTCATGAAATTCAGAGAGAGTCTCTGTTTGCATTACTATAGTACAGCATAAGAACAATCTTTTCTGTAAATTCCAGCCTTATAATCCAAACTATCTATAACTTTGCTATTTTGAACTCTATTAGTATAAAATTTGATCTCAAAGAAATAGCATGATTTACAGAGAGTGCCTCAATATGCTATTACACTATTGCAATGTAATTTTCCAAAATTATTCTACTGAAACTCAACACAATGGGTCAGTACTCTTTCCTAACAACTATCAGCAACTTCTCATAGCCAACTGATGTAATGGTGCTTGTATTCTTTATTTTTTATGAGGGCAACTTTTTATTTTATTTTAAGGAATGCTAAAAAAAATGAAAATTATGCAGAATTTCAAAACAAGATGAGGGGAGTTCGCTCAGTGGAATAAGCTGAGTTCAATCCTCAGTTCCCCCCCCCCAAAAAAAAATGAGTCTCAGCCTAGATCCCAGCCAAATCAAAACCAGATAATAGAAAATTAACAATGGTTATTGTATTGCATATTGTTATCTTCCAAGTAGTTGCTCAGATTACCAGATATAGGCATGCAAAATTTGTCAAACGATGTAAGGCCTAACTTTTCCTTTCACTGAACTAATAGAAATTAGTAGTACAGTTATCCTAGTTACCTTGCATACACACACACATACACACACACACACACACGTATATTTTGTATCTTTTTTCTTGTAGTCTGACACAAAAGGTCTATGCACTTCTTCTGGGATACATCATTCTCAGAAATTAAAAGAGGAAACTATGACAGTACTGGCGCCACTGTGCCCATGAGCCACAAGTCACTGCAATCAATAGAGATATTTCCAGATGTAACAGAAAGGAACAGACATTCTACTGCTTCCATGGGACTTTTTAAAAATTATTACTATTTTTATTGTTTCAATTTTTAGTCAAAATTGTCTTATGATTATAACAGTAAAATATTCAAGTTTCTATTCTTAAGAAGACAGATGTATTCTGAAATTGTTTGCTGAATAATCTACACTAAATTAAAAACAGTTGTTTTAGCCTCTTTTGAGGAAAAGCCAGACATCAACTATAATGGAGGCTATAAAAATGCATAAGAAGCCAACTAATTCACAAGTGATTAATGATAATGGTGATATAGATAAGACCTTTTGTGATAAATGCACAAATACATTTAGAAAATACAACAAAGAGTTATTAGATTAAATGGAGTTGTAAACAATGAGCATGTGAAGAAGATACCAAAAATAATAGATTTGATATTATGCTTGTATTACTGAAAGCATAAATTGTTGCATAAATGGAGGAACTGAGATGATTTAAGTACTTTTGAAGCAGAAAACTCATTTAGTTATTTTATGAGATAAAGACTCTCATTGTAAATCATTGCTCTGTTTGTATGAGGGCAAAATAAATTGCCTTGATAAAGTCAAACTGATTTAAAGTACACTTCTTTAATAGCACTAGATGAATTTAAAGTGTCCTATATCTTGGTTCAAGGCTAAACCAAATTTCTCTTACACATAGACTAAGAAACACATGTATGTGTACAATCACACACACACACAAACACACACACACACATACACACACTCAAACATAATCTCCAACCTAACTATATGAGTCATCCTTAAAGAGACATTCACACCTCTGATTTCTTAAAGGTCTTATTTTGTTTTTAGGTAGTTTTAACGTGAATCCAATTCTTACTTTCACATTATAATAAACTATCTCACAACAACCTCCAGAAGCAGTGGGCCCACTCAAATTGTTACAGGGGTCTGATGTACATGAAGTCAGAGATATTTTAAGCATGGTCTAAAGAGAATTAAAATGTTAAAATTTTGTTTCAAAATGTATATTATATATGTATAAATGTATGTTATATATATACACTTTGAAATAAAACTAAGATATATATATATATATATATATATATATATATATATATATATATTAGTGTCTAATGTGAGCACATAACATTTGTGTAACATGTACAACATGGTACCAACTAGCACAGTAAAATTAAATCTTAATCAAGTAAATCATTTTCCAAAAGTCACAAAACAATCAAAAGTTTTTAATTCTCTTGAAAAATACCCAGGAAGGGAATAGCTGGGTTGAATGGGACTTCCAATGCTAGCTTTTAAGGGAATTTCCACACTGATTTTCCCAGTCATCATACCAGTCTACATTTCCATCAACAAAAAAAGGGTTTCTTTGTCCCCACAGTCCCACTGGTTCTTTTTTATTGCCTGACTTCTTGATGCTAGCCATTGATTCTGAGAGAGATGAAATCTCTGTGTTGTTTTAATTTGCATTTCTCAAATGAGTGATGATGCTTAACACTTTTTTCACACATTTATTTGCCATTTGTATTTCTGGGTTTTTTTGTGTTTTTTTTTTTTTTTTTTTGTTGTTGTTGTTTTTGCGGAACCAGGGATTGAACTCAGGCCCTTGCGCTTGCTGGGGAAGTGCTTATTCCACTGAACCATCTCTCAGGCCCCTGCCATTTGTATTTCTTCATCTGAGAAGAGTTATATTCATCTCAGATGCCCATTTTTGGATTGAATCCCATAATTCCCTACACTAAGATTCTCATAATAAAATTGGTGGCATAATGTGCATAATTCACTAGAAAAAAATTATTTTCCTCGTGTATTCAACAATACTTATAAAATGTGCCTTGTTTACCAGAAACAACAATTTCACACTGTAGTCATTCAAATTGATAGCTGTGGCTTGTAGGAAGGGAGAATAAAGTGGAAGGTGGCTACTGCATGGAAGGAGGGTCACTTTCTACAAGAACATCAGGAGTCTGCCTATCTAGTGCCCTTTCTCTTCTTGGCTAAGTCTGTAGCCCAGTAGGATCTAGATCACTAGGTCTCCGTTTTTTCAGAGCTAAAACCTGTTCTAAGGCTGTCTGTTTCTGTCTTTTATTTAACACTGTTCTGTAGTCTGGGAGGACATTATCATTAAGCAAGTGAATGTGACAATTAATATTTGCTGTCTGAGTGGATCTCCTCTACAAATATTTGTATCTCTGTCCATATTTCCAGATTGCCTTTACTTTAGAAGAAGAACTTTGTTGCACGGATTGTTGATTCTCCCCTCCTCTTCAGAAAGTTCATCCACTCCCATTCTCTGCTGCTCATCCAGAAGTTGCTGAAAGTATTCTGTAGATAATTACTCCCAGGGTCCCTCCACCAGTTCCTTGACATCAACATTGTCTACCTACAAGTATATGGACTCTACTATAGTCACAATGTTATCAACACAAGATCAACTGAAGGATCAGGCTCCTGTATGCTCTCTTCAAATTCTCTCTCCTATATAATTTTAGGCCGTACTTTCCTCCATGCAGTTCTTGGCACCCCTAGTGAGACATTGATCCAGGATTTCTTTATTAAATGCAGTGAGAAAAGCACATTCAAATGTTCCTTGTAGAATTCCAAAAGAGTTTTATTTGTATCTGAGACCATCTAGAACCACTCCTTGGTGTATAGTTCAGGAACAACTCCTTGGAGTATAGTTTCTTAACATTAGCTATAACCTGGTGGTCCAAGAGCTACAGTAGAGGAGTTATAGTAACTCCTCTACTTGAAAAAACTCATTTGAATGCCCCGAGAATTCTTCAGCCAATCCTTCTTCCATATCTCATGGGAAAGCAGGAGCATTGTTTAGGAAAAGGAGAGTCTTAACTGGTAAACCTTTGTCCTGCAGATATTTCTTAAGGAAACAGAAAGCCTCTCTGAACTACTCAAGAAAATGTACTCTTATTACTCACGCTTATGTATTACATCCCTATGTGACCTCTGGACTATTCTTTATGACATTTTGTGTTTTCTGAAAACTCTAGGGGGGCTCAGAGTGATAAACGAAGAGTTTTTATATTAAAATCACCACTCACATCAACACATAGCAATAAGGTTAGCCTGTCCCTCACAGGCTTATAACATGGTAATTTTTCTCTTCCTGGGTGATGTATTCTGGGAATTTTGTTCCAAAAAATCCAAATTTCATCACAGTTGAAAAACCTAAGAAAGCAAAAGCCTGGGTCGTAAGAGTACATTTCTCCTTATTGCAAATTTGAAGTGCTGTATGCAATTTTCAGCATTATCACCACTGGCTGCTTCACTATGCCTCCTTATGTTACCCCAAAGCTTTAATGAACATGGACATCAGCAGGTTTAAGCCATTTCATGTTAGTTTAGTATTCAATGTTTTCATTATTTTTCTGTACTTTCATTAAGGCTAAGACTTAAAGTTGTTGATCAAAGTTTCAACCACTAATATTTTTAAAATGTATAGTGATGCCAACAGTGCTTTTCTCAGGCAGAAACTGAGATGTTTCTGCAATTCCATTTTATGAGAGAGCCTTTTTGTTTGCTTGTTTATTGTATGTTATTTATTTTCTGCTCTTGGGAGGATTTGGTGTGCATGTGTACTCAAAATATATGTTTTAGAGATTTTGGTCCTTCAGGCTGGAGTGTTAGTATGTGGATTTTGAGAGGTGTATAATAGTGTTGGATCTTTCCGTTATTGTGCCTACTGTCCTTGGAAGAGATTAAGGGATTTTGCATGGGACCTTGGTCCTTACAAGAGTAATGGTCTTAGGGCCAGCTAAATAGCTCAGCAAATTAAAGTGCCTGCAAGCAAGCACAGGGGCTGGGGTTCTATCTGCAGGCCAGAGGTGTTGGCCCTGACCCTGGGGCCAACTGTGATGGCAATTGAGACTGGGCATGGTAGTGCATGCCTGTAATCCCAGCTCTTGGGAGGCTGTAA
>NDGN011461965.1:0-24806 GCA_002564285.1 Tympanoctomys barrerae
CCATCCATCCACCCATCTGTCCATCCATCCATCCATCCATCCATCCATCCATCCATCCATCCGTCCATCCGTCCATCCACCCATCCATCCACCCGTCCATCTACCCATCCATCCTCTCACCCACTGGTCCATCCATCTGAACAGTCTAGCATTTATGAGGTACTTCCTGTGAGTCCCAGGATAGTCACATTCTGAGGACACCTGAGGGATGGTGCATTCCTTACCCTTACATGGTCCAATGGAGATGTCCTCCAAGTAAGCCTGCAATTAGAACAATAATTCTGATGCACGGGAGGAAGGTTCTGGTGAGGTGCATGGGAGCGCACAGGCTGGGTGGGCATCCCTGTCCTGAGTAGTTAGGGAGCACTTGCCGGGGCAGGTGATGTCAACCTACAGCAAGACCTCAGTGTAAGGAAAGGAAATACAGCAGGAAAGGCTCAGGGATGAGACTTAGTCTCTGATTTTTGGAGCTGATAGTGATGATAGAAATTTGCACAGGGACCAACTCTGTTCTTGCTTCAGGTGGCTCCTCCTGAGGTTCTGTTAAGGTGCAGGCTTCCAGATGGAGCTGGCTTGGGGCCTTGATCCTGCCTTGTGATAGTGACCGGTTCAGACAGTTGTGTGAGGCCCTGGTCCCCACCTGGGCCTCGTGGCCTTCTTCCTGTATGGTGTGCTTGCTGTTCCCTACTCTATCCTTTTCCCTCAAGGCCATGCATGGCATCACAGTAGCGCAGGTGTCAGGTCCATTATGGTGGACTTGGCATGTCAATTCCTCCAAGCCAGGAGGCTACTCCACCCTGGCTGCAGGTAGAGCTGCGCTGTGTTTCTCCCATGGGGCGGCAGGCCCATGTCCTATCAGCACTGAGGTCATGTGCCTAGGTACTAGTCCAGCCTGGCTTTCACTCCGGTCTCTGCCAACTCATGTTAACAGATCTGTGTGAAGCTGGCGGTCATGGGCCATCTCCTGCTCAGAGCTGGAGCCATGACTTAGGCTGACGTCACCCAGTGGCTCTTCCTGGGAGTGATTAACAAATCAGTGATTCTATCTGCAGCGATGTTGTGTTTATAAATATTTAATTTACCTTCAGGTGCCTGCATTTTCCTGTCTCTGCCTTAGACTCAGCTGCCGTTGCTCTTTTCTGAAGCACCTCTCGCAGACCGAGTGTCAGGGCTGGGAAAGGCTAACTCCCTCCTCGCTGTCTCTCTGGAATAAGGCTCTGTCTTTTCTTTCCTTTTTAATCTTTGTATGATTTGGCTCAGGGGGTTGGGAGTCACACTGAGAGAATGCGGCGTCCCTTGTGGCAAGGCAGAGAGATCTGCCCACCTTCAGAAAAGCAGACTAAACTTCCAGTTGTGCCCCTGCATACGCGGAGACCTGTTGTTGCCACGCACTTCTCCCGCCTTCAAGTTAATGACATTTAGGATCTGAAAGGGTGTCTGATGTTTCCCTCCCACAGAGACGTATTTTTGTCCTTGCCACCAACTCCTCTTTTGAAACCCAGTGCTTTGATTATTGCTGTACGGCAGGTTGAGTGAAAAGGACTCAGGAAATCAGAATAGAAGCCGAGTCCGAGTCGAGCGCTTTTCTGGCCGAGGCGGAGCCCCGTCCGACACAGGAGGACAGCAGCTTCGAAACAACGAGAACTTTCTTACTTCTCAGGGTTCAACGTGAGCTAATTGTTGTTATTATCTCTTTATTCTTCTGTTTCAGGAAATTGCAGCTTATTTAATAACCTTTGAGAAACACGAAGAATGGCTAACCACATCCCCTAGGACAAGGTAATGTCCCAGATCTTGCAGCTTTTCAACTATGTGCAGTCAATAGATTGATTGATTTTCATGGATTACCTGACTTGGCCAGTCATCTCGGTGGCGGTGCCGGCTCCACAGGTTGGAAATGTCCTGCTGTGCTCGGTGGCCTGGGGTCTCACAGTAACTGGCCCAAGTCCCGGGGCGGGTCCTGTGATCCGGTGGCTTAAGAACCAGTCCCATAAGGTGGGACCTGCTGTCCCGTAAGGTGAAACTGTAATGGGGCAGCCAGGGCAGCGAACCTTCCGTCTGGCTGCGAGGAGGGCTTTTCAGGCAGGAGCATCAGGGGGATTTAGTGCTGGGAAAGGGCCCAGCTGCCACCAGCAGGCTCTAGAAATGTACTTTCTGAAAAGAGAAACCAGTTTAACTGCCCACTTTTATCTCAATGTGTTTTACAAACTGAAAGTCGAGTTATTCTTGATTGCTGGTGAGAAGATGCCCCAAATCAGAAGCAATGGCCAAGTTTGCAGTTTATTATGCAGTAAATGTCCTTCTACCCACTAACTGCCACAAACATTTACCTTCTCTCACCCACTTGGGAATAGAGGGAATTGGCAAAAATACAACCGACCCGTGTCCTGCCAGTGCAAGTGATGTTATTGTCCTGTGAAGAACGGTGAGGTTGGGATTTAGGGCTTATTTTAAAGGAGGCCTCTTCCTTCCTCTCCCGTCCTTAAGTTTTTATTTTTGGTATCTTATAGTCTAGAGATTCAGTAATTCCGGGTCGCTCTCTTGCAATAGCCACCACAGTTCTATTAGCGGTGACAGGGCCAGGTGTTGGTTTGCAGACAAGGGTGGCTACAGGGTGGCTGCCAGGGTGACTGGACAGCAGGTTGAGTCTAAGAGGTGGGAGGGCCAGGCTTCTGCTCCACCTGGACAGAGGTACCAGCGACTCTTGGACCCAGAAAGGGGGTGAGCTGGGTCCTCTGCACCCCTGGTGATAACCTGTCCTGCTAGTCCTTCCTGAACCGTAGGGGAAAAATAGTTCCCCCTGGGAGTGTTCACTCCTTCTAAGAGATATTTTAAAATATTTCTTCATTAGCCTCCAGCATGTATTGGTTAGCGTCCTGTAGGCGAGGGAAGGATATTCCAATTTGGACATCGGAGGCTACTGAGGAAAGGGAGGTGACCGCTGAGATGCTTCCAGCAGGCCGCTCTCGTTCTTTGACCTTTCAGGCTGAGAGCTGGAAATTTCCTCCACTCTTCAGCCTTCTGGGACTGTGATTTCCTAGGCTATAAAATGAAATGGCTTGTATCAGTCATTTTTGGGTGTGATAATGCTACATAAGAAAACATCCCTAAACTTAGTGACCTTTACGACAACAAACTTCACTTCCTGCGTGAGGATCTGTGTGTCGCCTGTGGTTTTGGTTGGGGGGTTGGGATTACACCATGAATCTTGCCTAGAGTGAGACGGTCTTCTCTGTCTGGGACAGTTGATTCTCATAGCAGAGGGCAGGCGTTTACGAGCCCAGGGCAAGCCATGCAGGCACAGCGAGAGACATTCCCTGCCTGACTGGGGCCACACATGCCACATCTGCTCCCAAATCCCGTGGTGACAGCAAGTCTTATGGCCTGGCAGAATGAGAATGGGGTGGAAAGGGCATTCCCGTGGAGTGGGGCGGGGCTGGAGTGCAGAGGTGTGGTGACGACGCCTTGTGTTTACGGAATTCAGCTGGGTCACGGAGTGGGAAGCTCAGCACGCCCGCACCTCCCTTTTTTCTGGGCGCATCTTCTGGAGAGACAGTTGAATAGGCTTTAGGAAGGCTTGTGAGCATGCGTGTCACGGGGGCTGCCCCAGTTTGCTTTTTTAGTACTGGGAATAGAGCCCAGGGCCTTGGGCCTGCTAAGCAACTGTTCTGCCAGGAGCCACATCCTCAGCCCTCTCCCTGGTGTCTGACTCAGGGCACCAGGAGTGAGTCCCAAGAATTTATTATTTTGACTAAGTTCCCAGGTGACAGGATGGGGCCGGCCTGGATGGAGCCTCCCTTTGAGGACCAAGGCCTGATACCTCTGGGGACAGGAGCCCTGCATTCTGCCTCGGTCTGCTTCCTGGCTCAAGTACCTCTGGCTGCAGCAGCCTCCAGCCTCTCCACACCCTCTTCTCGCCTCCGCAAGCGACTCCTTGACTCTAAGTGGGAGGAAAGAGCCTCTCCTGAGCTGCAGTTCCGGCCACAGGCTCACGCTGAGAGTGTGGCGCCACGGAGCACCCGCAGGTGAGCCGGAACTTCACATTTGGGTTTCCATGGAGAAGCGGCTGTCACCTGTGGTCGTGCACAACTCCCTGGGCTTTGTGGAGTATCAGTGGAGTGAGAGACTTCCCGAGCCGAGGCAGGGAGGCACCCGCTGGAAGATGAGCCACGGGATCCTGTTTGGACAGATTCAGGTGCTGCCACCCAGTAGCTAAGGAGTGGTCAGAAAGTCATCGCAGCTCCTTGGGGGAGCTCCGCTTTCCTTTCCAAGCGCAAGGTGGAGTTACATTTGCTTCAATACTGAGTGTGGCCCTGCTTTGCATGTGCGACGGTCCCTGTCACCTGTGGGTGTCACTGTCCCTCTTATCTATAGGTGCAGTCTCCTACTTCAGAGGCCTCTGCCAGGACGGCTCCAGGCTCTGGAGGGACCATTTCCTTCCTGAAGGGACAGGGGAGGACGGGCTCCTATTAGTGTTATAATATTTGCTCCATATTATACTCGAAAGCTTCCTGTCCCAGGAGAGGGAGAAGTTGCCACGGTTGTTCAAGGACCTTCCTAAATTAGTTGTCGGGTTGAGTTTGGTCCCTCCCCCCGTCTCCAATGTTGGAATTAATTGGCGCAGTTAGCTGCTGAGCTCATACAAACTGGCCTCTTGGTATTAACGAATTAATGACACCAGTGCTCCACGGAAGGAAAAGGCAATGCAACTTGTTTGCCGCCGCTGCCGCCGCCCCTGCTAATTTCATTTTAGAAAATTAATAAAAATGAATTGCGCCACTGACATTTATAGAGTTTCCTAATAAAATGATACATTGTTTGTGTGGAGGAATCCCTATTAAATTAATTGTTGTAATCAGCTCACATATAGATGTTGGTATAGGCGCTGCGGTGGGACCCACTGCTGGTCTCCCGGGCTTGTGGAGGGCTGGGGGTTCTAAATATAGCCCTGGCTCAGAGCTGCCCTAATTACAGACAGGGCCCTGGGAGGGAGCCCCACTCACCTGCTTGATAATGAGGCGCGCTGCAGCGGCCGGGGGCCGGGGGTGTGGGGCAGCCATGACAGGGCGGTAGGGTACAGGGCTGAACGTTCCAACAGCCCGGGTTCTGGGATCAGGGCTGGGACCTTCAGCTTGAAAAATCACCCCTCAGGACGTCTTTATTTAGCACTTGCTGTGCGCTCAGCCCGTCAGCCCCACGCTCCCACTGTGCAGGTGTATTCAGAGCCATGAAGTGACGGGGTCACCCCCTTCCCTGTCTAGCCCCAGGACAGGATAAGTGACTGGTCTTGGCCTCCCTGCACCTGCTGCTGGCCAGGTGCTGGACTTTAACATCCCTCTCATGGCTCCACCTGGCAGCAAGGGGCTGACACTGGGAGCCAGTGTTAGGACTGGGACTCGAACCCAGGACCATTGTGCTGTTAGCCTTCGCTTTGCCTGGCTAAGAGTGGGTGCAGACACTGGCAGGTAGGCTAGGGAATAGCTCCACGCCTCCTGCTAACCTCCCATCTTCATGGCTTCTGAGCCAGTCCAAAGAAGTAGACACCAGGTGGGACCTTCCTGTAGGACCAGACACCACACACCAGACTGGGGCTTCTCGACCCTCTCCTGGTCTAGATTTGCCCTGCCCCAACCCAGCATGGGTAGAATGGGAATTGGAAGCTGGAGATATGCCATCTCAGGACTAGAGTGGAAGTCTGTCCATCCCAGGAATCCTGCTTATACCGGTGAGGAGGAGGCTGGGAATTGCTGTTAATTGCCTAATGAATTAATTGGATTGATATAGCTGGCACCTTAACACAGACGCACTAAAGGTCTAGTAATAGAATTTTCCTATAATGAACACTAAATGCTTCTTGGTCAATAAGCAGTAAAATATCATGTAGTGGGAGGGTGGATAGGAAGGAGGAGGGAAGCGGACTCTGAGTATTAGGTAGGCATAGAGCACTTGAGGGACTCGTGGGGTTCTCCCAGCCCCAGGGGCCGCGGGGCCTTTCCTGCCCCGGTCGGTCGGCGAGGACACTGAGTCTTTTGCACCCCGCTGACTCCACGGGTGACTTTGTTTCTCTTCGGGACAGCTGGATGTTGCCTTTGATCCCCAACTCCTCCCCCTGGGTGCACCTTTTGACTTCCCTCTTTTCTAGAGACCCTGAAGCGGACCCTTGGCTCCTTCCCCTAACTGCTCCTTCTCTTTTGTCCTCTGAATCCAATTAGTCACTGATTCAGGTAGCTTTCCAGCCTGGGATCCCCACTCTCTTCTCCTGGGCTGCAGGCTCAGCACCGTGATCGTGTTGGGCACAACAATTGCCCCTGGATTCCTTCTCCCCATGCTGAGCAACGTTTGGACGCCGCTTTCCTGAATGCTCTTTTTCTGACAGCGTTCGGGGCATCCTGTGAATACGAGGCCAACCCTAATGTGGCGTTGAAGGCCCTTGTTCCTTTGAAACCACCTGAATGTCCTTCAACAGGGGCTGCTCTCTGCTTGCCCCACTCACCTTCCATGTCACCTGTGCCTTCCCCAGGCTAGGGACCTCACCCCGATGTCCTCACCCCCCAGCCCCATCTGCCTCCTCCTGAGAGCCTCCCCAGAGCCTGCAAGGACAGCCAGGCCTCCTCCCTTTTAGCTTCCTTAGCATGCATCGGCTGCCATCATCGAGGGCTGGATCGCCAGCCGTTGCAGTGTGTAGCTCTTTGCTCTCGGGATCAGTGGCCCCAAGGACATGGTCCTGTGTCTCGCTGTCTCCTGCGAGCTCGGCGCAGTGGAGGCCACATCCCTGCTGCGCGGCGAGCAGCGCGTGTGCCCATCTCGGTGCCGCAGGCCTGCCGGCTGCTGCCATAGTGGGTCCCTCATCTTCCAGAGCTCCGGGGGTCCAGGCGGTGGCACCAGTCTGTGAGCAGGGGTGCCATGTAGATGCCCACTTTCCCAGGCTCCCCCCGGGCCCTGAGCAGCTGGTGTTGCTTTTCCTAGCTTCTTCGGCATGAGCAGTACAGGGAGTGACCTGCAGGCCACCTTTGGGCCACAGCTCCTCGGCATAAACAGTGACGGGTCTTAGAGAAGGAGGCCGCTGTTCCTAGGGTGGGAGTGGGGGGCTGCTCACCTGGGGACCAGAATAGAATGGCAAAAGTGGTCTGGAGATTCCATGTGAATGATTAAAAAAAAAAAAAACCACCCAGAGTTATCCAGGAATGAAGCAGACCCTTGTTCCAACACAGATGAAGCCTGAAGGTGCTGTGCTAAGTGACATAAACCAGGCACAAACATTGTCCCCTTCCTGCCCTGGGGCAGGATGTAGAAGGGTGTTTCCCAGGAGGGAGGGCTAGGTCTGTTTCACTGGGGATAGATGTTCAAGTGAGGAAGGAGGGAAGCCCTGGAGGGGACACGGAGCTAGACCTCTAGACGGGCAGAGCTGGTGAATTTTATGCCACGTGAATTTTACAGTGTAAGAAATTCTGAGAGTTGCTTCTGTGCTTTTTCTCAGGTATTCAGGTGAACATTGTAGACAGGTGTGGGGCACTGTTCCTATGAGGGTGGAGGGTGCAGGCTCACACCAGGGTCCTTGCAAGGGACCTTTGCACTCCACTGACCTGGGGACCCGCTGTGCAGTGAACACGGTGGTATGCCAGCTCCAGACGCATCAAGCATGCCTACCCCACAGAGCAAGCCCGCGCCCAAGCCCCTGCTGTGCCCCCTGTGCCAAGGCGCAGTGATAGTGTAAGGGCCTGGGGTGCGGTGCCTGTCGGGATGTGTGGAAAGCCAGGCTGCATGGGGACGTCTCGGGGCTCGGTCCTGTTGTTACCTGCGGGGTGAGGCGGGGCTGCTATGACCTGGATCCTGATACTGTCAGCGGTGTCTCGACAGCACTGGGATGTCCCAAAGCTGTGTGACGTGGCTGTGTCCTGGATCCCGGGGTTCTTTGTCTGGAGGTGCACAGGACCTGCTATCATAGCAGGTGAGCCGCAGAGGCCACCTCCTGGACTCCTAGGGCCAGGGCAGTGGCCAGGGCAGGGCCAGCTGACTGCCCAGCAGGTGAGGTTGTCACTGACGCTGGGCTCCAGGTCAGAGGACACACGAGCCTCCCTCAGCTGCCGGATACGGTAGGGCTGCTGGGTGTGTCCCAGTGTGGCCCTGGGGGGAGAGGACTGTCACTTGGTTGTGCCCCTCTGCTTCTCTGCCAGCAGAGCAGGTCCTGGGTTCCTGGAGTGAGAGGGAAGCCTTGGGGTGCTCGTCTGCTGCTCCTTCTTAGGCTACCCTGGCTGCCTGTCCTGCCCCCCACTTTCTTTTATTATTTTAATATTATTAAAAACGAACACACACACAGGTAACGAGTCAGGAGTTTCTGGAAAGCTTGCAAGGAACGGTGGGGCCTCTGCCTGCCTTCCAGTCCTGTTTCCCAGCGGGGGCTGCTTCCCACCCGAGAGGTTCTGATCTCTACCTCTGGGTTACAACTAGGTATGTTCTGTTTTTATTCCCTCCTTCCTGCCCTCCTTCTTTCCTGCCTTCCTTTTTTCATTCATTCTTTCTTGAGGGTTGGGTGTTGAGCTCCAGCCCTTTAAAGGTCATTTGTGGGGCTGAGGAGATAGCTCAGTGGTCTAAGTGCCTGCCTGGCAAGCAGAAGGCCCCGGGTTCAATCCCTGATATACCAAATAAATAAATCTTAAAAAAATATATTTTTAAAAGCCATTTTGGGGCAGCTTCTTGCCAAGTCCTTATGTTGCTTAGTCTGGGCTCAAGCTTGTGATCTTCCTGCCTCAGCCCCGCTCAGTGCTAAGGTGACACTGGCTGCGACCTTTGATCCTCCTCCCGTGCTAAGTGGGCACGTGGCTCTCTTGCTCCGCCGGCCGTGTGGCCCTTCTTTGGCTGGTGGAGTATCCAGCTCTTGCTTGCTTGGGGGAATCTGAGATCTTTTCTCTGGCTTCTCCTGAGAGGAGCACACCAGGCTGCCTGGAGGTTCGGGCTGGCTTGCTGGAAGCTCAGGGGGCTTGGAATGTCACCATCAAGGGTGAAGGTCTCCCTGAGCTCTCCTAGATTCTTGAGCTTTTATGGTGCTGGGATTGAACCCAGAGCCTTCCCACTGAGCTACACTTTCAGCCCTTTTTATTTTAATTTTTTATTTTAAGACAGGGTCTCCCTAAGTTGCTCAGTTGCCCAGGCTGGGCTCCAACTTGTGATCCTCCTGCCTCAGCCTTCCAGAATGCTGGGATTGCGTTCAGACCTTCTCAGCCTATGGCATGTGTTACTTGCACCTCTGCTTCTCTGAGTCCAGGTCTTTCAGGGCCCTTTGCCTGGCTGCTCGGGGCAGCTGGGAGGCCGTGGGGGGTGTCTGTCTGCTCCCTGTGCGGGCCTTGCCCACCCTCCCCCTTTGGTGACACTGCTGCCACCTGCATTCAGTCCCTCCATCTCTGCAGCCGGAGCTTGGGCCAGTGGAGCACCTGGGCATAGCTTCCTGCTCAGCTGGGTCAGTTACTGGGCCCTTGTCTGCTTCCAGCTTGATAGGATACACTGGCCTCTCCCATCTGCACCCCAGCCGCCCCTAGCTGTGCCCCCTACTGGTTTCTACTTGTCCCTGTTGTCCCTGCCTTTGGCTGCACCCCCCCTTCTCATTCCCTCCCCTCCCACTTCCTGCCCTTCCCCCTCTCATGTTCCTGGCCTGCTCACCTCACTTTCTCACTTGCTTTATTTTCTTGCTCCCCCGGCTTTGGTCTGAGTGCCCAGCTGCAGTCCCAAGGTTTCAGAGGGAGTGGAGGGAGTAGAGGCCCTGTGGCTGGGACAGTTGCCTCCTCCCAGCATGGGGGTGGGGGCACAAGGCCCAGCCTCTCTGAGGCCCAGCATCATCTCCTCCTCCTCCTCCTCCTTCTCCTCCTCCTCCTCCTCCTCCTCTTCCTCCTCCTGTCACCCTCAGTTCAGACCTCTCCTGGCACGGTGCAGGGTCACAGTGTGTCCTGTCCCTGGGCCAGGGCCAGGGGTATCTTTTTATGGTGGCATGTGTGTCTTCCTTGGGTTGGATCAGGATACAGTTCGCATATGGCGACTGTGATGCACCTTGGGGTGCTGGGCATCCTGACTGCAGATTGCTTGCCCCACAGTGCCTGCTGGGCTGAATGAGCAGGACATCCTGGCTGTGAGGAGGGTGTCTGATAGTAGTGAGTGCCACTGTGCCACGCCAGCCTCCCCCGTGGCTCCCACCACCTCTGCTCTCTCCCCTGGATTTGGAAAATCAGCACTGATCAGAATGTCTGTTCCGGGCTGGCAATGGCTCAGTGAGGTCTCCCCTGGGTCAGCCCTGATCTGGTACATCCCTGCTCACTGGAGAGAGAGGGAGCCGGCCTGCGTGCCTCGCACAGCAGAGGGGGGATGGCATCCTCTCCGAATAGGCTGCCCCGTGGAAGTCCTGGGCGTCTGCGCCATGAGTAATTCCGCATCGTCTGGGCTTCTGGGCAGGAGATCCTCCCACTGTGCCCGAGCTGGCGGGGAGGTATCAGTCTTTGCTACTCGTAGGCTTTCCTCAGTCCTTTGTTATAGAGCTTTCTAAAAAAGAATCAAAAGAAACAAACAGAGGAAGGAAATCTTTCCTGGTTCTCAAATACCACTGCACATCCTACTTTCTACACGAGCTTTTGCTTTGTGTGTGTGTGTTTATTGTGTACATTCATATTCACACATACTTCCACACGCATGTACACACAGACATTTAACACACATGCTCAAGCACATACAAACAGATACATATGCATGTAGACACACGACACACACACATATACAACAATGCATGTATCCATGTATGTATACACACACATGCAATTGCAAATACTTATGTGCATGCCACAATACATCCACACACATATACACATGTACACACACAAATGCACAACACACACATCCTCTCCTGAATTGGTCAGTGTTTTCTTCTAAGAACGTACCTGGGAAAAATGTCCTATTCCTTCTGCGATTTAATCAGATGGAACTTAATTTGGGGGAGAGGGGAGTTTCTCCTAAAAGGGAAAGTCAGCTCTTCTGAGCTGGCTGTTTCTGACCTCCCTAATGGGAGCCTCTAGCTTAGCTGTTCGGACTGAGGAGGCCCTGGGGGCAGGGCCACCACAGTGTAGGGGCAGCCAGCTCCAGGCGCGCAGAGCCTGGCTGTGCCGTGCATGTGGGAACCTGCGAGGCGTCCCCAGGCTCCCTGGCTGATCCCAGCGCCCACCCCCGGGCATTCTGGCTCGGATCTTTTTTCTCTCTGGCAACTTGGTTGGCACAGGCCTTTTCGACTGTGGTGGAATTGAATTCTTATGTAAAGTGGCAGCTGGTGCTTCGGCTGAGGTAGCTGGGAAGTGAGGCTGCTGCCAGTTTTGGGCAAGGCAGTGCAGACTTGGGGAAGGGGAAGCAGCCGAGCTACATGGCCTCTAGAGCTGGCACAAGGAGCGCGCTGTCCCCACACATTGTCCTACCCAGGATCTAGGCCCTCCACCTCCACACTCATGGCCCTTGTGTGAGACACTGCCCTGGGTCCCTGGAGCTGATGGCCCTGTGTGGCAGGGACACCGTCTTCTCCCAAGGTTATATCTGCACTACCCCAAATTGCCCCCTGCATGTGGTTATTGGCTACCCCCCACCTTATTTATTCAGTGAATTCTTTGAGTTCTTATGCCAGGTGCTGGGCATGGAGACAGAAAGATGAACAAGATAATTCACAATAACTGCAATTTCCAGGAGTTCTACGAGGGACAAGGACGGGTGGAGGGATGGGGTGGTGATCAGTGCCTTTCTGGGGGAGGGGGCTGAACTTCTGGTAGAGACCTGGTGTGTGTGTGTGTGTGTGTGTGTGTGTGTGTGCATGTGGGAACCTGCAAGGCATCCCTGGGCTCCCTGGCTGATCCCAGCACCCACTCCCCGACATTTTGGTCCGGATCTTTTGTGTGTGTGTGTGTGTGTGTGTGTGTGTGCATAGCCTGCACAGGGCAGAGGCAGGAAGGTGTCAGTAGGTATGAGAATGGACCAAAAGCAGCTGGAGACAGCAGGGGTGAGGTTAGGAGAGCCATGGAAATGGGCTAAAGATCAGGATGGGCATGGTGCGGTTCCCACTGGAGGTTTTGAACAAGCAATGCAATGAGTACCCGTGTTGGTACCACTGCCCTGGGGACCCCGGCCATGGGGGATTGGGGAGCATACTGGAAGGATAGAAGTAGGAAGGAACCCGGGCGCCTGCAGGTGCCTTTTACAGGTACCCATTTGCCTGGTGGGGTGACTTAGGCACTGTCCATGTGGCAGCAGGTAGGAGTCCCTGTGGATCTGATCTTTGGCTTTGCAGGGGCAGCAGAATTCTTGCTGTTGCACGGTCATTGAGCAAAGCTGCCCTGGTGCCTATCGGTTCTGGAATGTTACACCCCACTCACCCCACTGCCCCAGTGAGTTCTGTGGCCCCCTGAACTGCCTCCTCATTTCATGCTGAGTCCCTGTGCTTCCAGCTGGGGGTGGGGCTGAGGCCTGTGGCAGGGGTCAAGAGGGACAGTCCCTGGAGGCTGTGACAGTGGCACACTGCAGTCCCCTCTGTGTGTTGGAAGCACGCTGGTGGAGTGATGATGGCAGGGGGGATGCATGGAAGAGTCACTCTGGAAGTAATCCTCAAGCTCTGAGCTCCCCTCCTGCTGTGGTACCGAATTCCAAGGTGAGGGAGGATCTCTCCCTTCACTTCAGCTTTGTAAGTGGCTGGAGCACACATCTGAAAGGAAAACCCCAGCTGTAACCACGTGCAATGATCCCTCGCTACACAGCTCTCTAGCTGGCTCCTAGCCAGTGCCTGGGGTCTGTAAGGATATGAAGGAGTTTTGCAGTTTATTAATTTTGCATTAAATAATTAATAGTAAAGTTAATTGATGAATTATTCAATTTTCAGGTAAAATGGGATGATAAATATTCATAACTTATTTTATTAAGGGAATTTCCATTTCCTATGTCATTAAATCTAGATTAACGAAGGCTGCTTTTAAATGAAGATTGAAAACAATTGTGCTTTGGAATTAATTTGCCAAGTTAAGGTCATTGCTTTGTGAGTTTACTTCCGGCTGGAAAGTTGGTGCGCATCCTAGGGAGAAGTAGCTGGATTCATGGAAGTCTCGGCCCCGCCCGATTGGCTCTGCTGGAGACTTCTGCAGGACGCCCCTGGCGCGCTCAGGAGGGCAGGAACAGAGGCGTGTGCCTGGCCCTGCCTCACTGTGGGCCCTGTGGTTGCTTTGAGCCTTTGCTGTTTGTTTGTGAGCTGCAGCACTGCCTTCTTAGCCCAGATTGGATGTGAAGAGGGTGTAGACCCCAGGAAAGAAATGCTAAGTGCCGGCCTCAAAGCCAGTTTTAAAATAACTGTGGGTCTCCCCACAGAGTTTTCAGAGGTGTGCGCAGGGGTTTCCTGTCTATCTGTGCTCAGTCAAGGGTTAGCTACAGCTTCTCTTTTATCTGTGTTTTCTAGCTATCTGAGTCCTTTTAGATCTGGTTTATGTTAATTTGCAAAACTGCTCAGAGCACAGACCTGCAGAGGGGTGAGGAGGCTTCCCAGCGCCAATGCCAAAGGCTGTTTCTGACTTACAAAGCCCCTTCAGATCTGGAATCTCAGGCCTGTTAGTCCTGCAAAGTAGATGCTGCCCCTGGGGTCCACTGAGGCACGGGAGGAGGGGGAGGGGCTGGGGAAGGCGGGAGGGAGGGGGAGAGAGCGACCACGCCCTGTTCAAATGCAGCCTTCCTTCTGCTGTCCTGCCTCTCCCTCCGTTCTTGGATGAGGACCCAGAAGAGACCATGTTTGCTCACCTAAGCTGCCTCAGCTAATTAGTCAGTTTGGGACTAGAGCCCAGGTCTTCCCGACTCCCATTCGAGAGCTTTTTCAACCTCAGCGTCTTTCTCAGTGGTTTAAAATAATTTCCAACCACCCGAGTCGAGGGGCCCTGGGGAGTGTTTCTACCCTGGTGGGACAGGGTTTCACCGCATCAGCAAGTGTTCATTATAATTTTCTAGTGAAACTTGTTTGCTCTGAGGAAGTTGATCCTACGGTAAGCCTGTGCTTGGGAGGAGAGCATTTGATGTCGTATCTCATGAACCTGCTCTTCTAAAATTATCCCTAATTGGCTTGGAAAGTGGCTTCCAACAGGCAGATGGCTTAATATCTTGACTTTCCGGTGTGACTCAGGGAGGCTCGAGATTAGATCTGGTTTGGGAGAGTAGTGGAGTTAATTTGGAGGTTAAGATGCTCTCACTGCTGTGTGGATGGAAGTGCCTGCTCTAGGGAGGCAGCATGGTCACCCAGGGACAGGTGTGTCATCAGGGGGGCCAGGTGGCCAGTGTGACACAGAGAACAGGCCTGGACTGCCATTCCATGGTGACCAGCATCTGTCAACAAGCCTCGATTGAGTGTCCACTGCATGCTCAGACCTGCAGTGAAAACTGTGGGGTTGCAGAGGCAGTGGACAGCAAGTGCTAATCGAATTGGAGAGCCACGTCACGCTCGTCTGAGATAACTGGCGAGCAATTTCCAGACAGCACATGGCAGAGCCTCTGTGTGTGTGTGTGTTGTGTATTTGTGCCTGTGTGCAGTGCTGGAGTAGGAATGCCACACGGGGCCAAGATCAATGGGATTCAATTGATTTCATTGGGAAAAACAGCACAGCAACATTTGTGAGAGTGAATTTCAATCAGAGAACTGTGAACTCTGGCGGAGGGGCGGTGTGTCCTGCCGAGGGACAGGAGGGACAACGCGACTCTTCTCCTTCTCAAACTACACAGGGCACAGATTAATTGGTAGCAGTGGCATCAGTGATTACAGGGTCCCAGAGGCCGTGGATGTGCAGAGCAGCAGAGGAAGCCAGGTGTCCCTGCAAGGTGACTGGCAGTGAGGCTGCATTGTCCGCACTGTTGGTCTCTGGCTGGGAGAGAAGCGCTGCTGGCTGCACCTGATCGCTGTCCCTGAGGGCACAGGGTGGCCCCTGCCTTGAGAGCACAGTGAGCCCAGAAGTTAGAGGGCTTTCCCAGCCACGACTCCAGCCCTGTGGCTTATCTGATCTGCAGCCTCTGCTTCTCCTTCCTAGGGCCACGGGTGGACAGCAGCGCTAGCACGATCTCCCCGATGGCCACCAGGTCCCACTGACTTCTCCCTGATGGAGCACTGTGCTTCTCCACCAGGGATGATGTCCCCTCTCCTGCCCTGGGACATTTGGCAGTGGCTGGAGACATTTTTGCTGGATGCAGTGGCAGGGGCATGGGCCTGGTATCTGGTGAGTGTGCCTGTGGTGCTGATAACTGTCTGCAGTGCTCCAGAAAGGTCCTGTCGTCGAAGTCGCCTGTGCAGTGGATAGGAAACACTGCCCTAGAGCTAGAGGTGGGGCAAGTGCAACAACACGTGTGGAAGTGGAAGTGCGCGGTGGCCCTGGGCACACCCTGGATATGAACCTGGATCGGCCTGTGGCGCCTCAGCTTCCCCATCTGTGCAGTGGGGTGCAATCCCTGGGGTGAGGAATGAGTGAGCAAGGCAGGTTGTTGGTGTCTCCTGGTGCCTTCCTCTCTGGGGAGCCACCCAGAATGGCACCCCGTCCCCGATGGTCCCGGTCTGAGCACATGCAGCTCAGGTACCTTCTGCTTTGGCTTGGTGCTTGTGCAGGGTGATCATCAAGTCCCAGGCCATTCTCGACTTCCATCAGTGATTCAGCTGTTCTTGGGATAAACGAGGCTCAGAGAGGCTGAGGACAGTGAGGGGAGAGTGTAATGGGTCGGAGACGATTGTTAGGGGAGTGCAGCGGGACCAAGCTTCGAGCCTCAGGCCCACTCACTCACCCTGCCGACAATATTTATTGGCCACCAAGTTAGTTGCTGTGTAACCAGTTACCAAAAAATGCAGTGGATTAAATAACACACGTGGATCCTCTCAGCCCACCTGTGAGCTCAAGGGTCCAGGCTGGTTCTGCTGCGTGCCCTGTCCCCAAGTCTCCCTGCAGCAGTGTGGAGGGCTCAGCAGCCTGGCCTCAGGGCTGGCTGAGGCTGCATGCAGTGCCCACCCACTTATGCGTTGATGGGGGAATTGGGTAGCCTGGCCTGTTGGGCTGAGAGCCCACTCCTCGCGGTCTCTGGGTCAGAACCTGCCTTTGGGTCCTGCCACTTGGCAGGGCCAGTGCACAGAGAGTGGGGGTCTCTCGGTCACCCAACCTCCCAGGTGGTGTGGGCACCTCTGCTGCAGTCTCGTTCTTGGACATGAGTCTCAAGGTGCCATCATGTCAGGGGAGGGACCACACACCGCTGGTCCTAGGATGCTGTTCGCCGCGACCAGGAGTTACAGGAAAGCACAGAACAGGCCAAGGGCTGGCAATGGGCAGAGCATTTTCCCCTTCCTGGGGCTGTTTCCTTCTCCTTACAATGGCTGGATTGGATTCATGGTGGCAAATACGAGGGGCTCAGGGCAGGTGCCGGGCCATGGTGTGGCTTGCTGGGGGCTGGGCTCCGCTTTGGAACCTACCCAGTGTGGCTGTCTAGGCAGCAGGACAGAGGCAGCGTCACTGTTAAGACCCTTTGGCCATCGCAGGTGGTCTGTGAAGAGACATTCTGTGGTCACAGCACGCAGACTGAGTCCAGATGCTACAGAAAAGTAGATTCAGGGCCTGCTCTCCTGCGGGCCAGAGAGAAGCTGAGCCCTGGAGCTTGGGGACTATGGTAGCCCAGTTCTGCAAGCCCAGCCCTTTTCTTCTCAGATAGAACCCAGCCTCCCTCTGGGGGGAGGGGTTCAGGGGGATCCCCAGGGGCATCTGAAGCCCGGTGTGGGGTGGGCTAGGCCCCACACCTCTGTCTGGCTCCTTGTGGGGGTGCAGAACCAGCCCCCAATCGCCACCTCTGCAGGGTTGGATGGAGCTGGATCATTCTGGAAATGAGCTTGCGGTGGCCTGGGGTGTTCTGCCTTTGATTGATCAGGCTTTCAGGTGATTCATTCTCTTCCTTCCTGGATCATGCTCCTGGGCTCCAGGTGATGGCTTAATTTGCCTCTGAAGGCCTGGTGCCATACAAGCTCCCACTGCCAGGTGCTGCTGGCGACACCCTGCTGACGAGAGGCAGGCCTGTTCGCGGCATCACCCTTTATCCCAGCCCATTAGAATTTTTGCCACCCCACTCCATTTTTTAAAGTTTCTATTCCTGAAGGGCTGCAATGTTCAGAGGCAGTTTAATAGACATCGATCTGCAATGATTTTTTTAGCCACTGTGCTTCGGGAGTGTTGAGAAGCCAATAATTAACCCTCACAGCGGCGCATCCCTTTTGTTTGGAAATGACCTAGTAGCTGAATTGTTCAGGTAGTCTGGGCCAGCCTGACCCAGTTCAGGTCCCCGCCTTCAGAGGCTTCATTCAAACAAGCCTGCTATGAATTATTCAGCCCTGCTGCAGGGGGAGCGGGTGCTCCTCTTATAATAGTTAATCAGCAGCCCAGGAGCTCAGCGTCACTTTTATAGACAGCTGCTGCACGCTCGGGAGCAGATGAATGAGTGGTCTTAGAGGCTGGGTCAGATGCCTGCCTTTTCAAGGAAGTTGGTTTGTCCTCTGATCTCAGAAGGACAGTGCTGCCGCTTGGGCACTTCTCTGACACACCCAGTGTAGGTCCTCTTCTGGGACCAGCAGGAAAAGACCTCAGGCCCTCCAGGGAAGGGACAAGCATGTGGCTCCTGCTCCTGGGGTGCCCTGCTGTGCTAGTTGCCTATTCCTAGTTTCAGTGAAGCAAAGCACAGGACCTGGGTGGTTTTAAGTGACTCACTAAGTTCTCTCTGTGTTAAGACGTGTGGAACAGTTGTGGTGGCCCAAAGCCAAGCTGTGGGCAGGGCCGGCTCCTTCCAAGGCTCTCAGGAGAGAGATGGGCATCTTTCTGGCCCTTTCTGCCTCTGACCTCCTTTCCCTCCTCCCATAAAGGGATGACATTGGGCCCCCAGCATGCCCAGAATCCTTTCCCAACTTAAGATCCTAGTTAGCAGGCTTTGTTCAAATTGCCACCTCCTGTGGCTTGTGTCAAGATATGCCACAAGCCTCACGCAGCCGTAGGTGGCACTTCTCAGAGGTGACTGAATCTCGAGTGTGTGATCGATTCGCAGTGCAATGCTAGAACTAAAGGCGGGCGGGTGACTATTCAGTCAGTCACTGATTGGATCGGCTCTGCCCTGATCCTGGTAGCCTGGATATGGTATAAGGGACTGAAAGAGCCTTACCTCCCCGCTTCCTTGCTTGCTGTGCTACCTGTGGCTGCCATGGACTTTCTCCTCTGCCACCCTGCCTCAGAGCCAGCACTGAAACCTCTGCGAGCTGTGAGCCAAATGAATATTTTCTCCTTTAACTTTGGGTGTCCAATATTTTGTCTCAGCAATGAGAGGAAACTAAGACACCACTCAGTTCCCTTTGCCACATAACCTAAGGTACAGGGACTGGGATTAGGGTGTGGACACCCCTGGGGGCCACCAAGCTCCTCCCACACTTACCATTGCCCTGGCTTCATTGCTTCTGGTTTGAAGGAGGAGAAAACCCACAGGGGCTTTCCTGAGCGGGTGGTCTGCTGTGACTTCGACAGTGTGGATGTCGGGGACACGCAGACCTGGGCGTACCTTAGCCCTCCTGTCTGTGCTAGGAGGATGCGTTGGGCATGAGGCAGCAGGTGGGCAGTGGGCAAGCTGCTCCCCTCTCTGAGTGGCGGTTCCTCCCCTATGCAGCGGGCCTCTCCGTGCTTTATCTACTGGGACTGTTGTGAAATTAAATGAGATATTATGTGGGCAGGGAGCAGCCTCCGGTAGCAACCCGTAGGTGGTAAGAGGGTCACATGCCTTCAGCCTAACTGTGGGCCTGTGTGTGTGTGTGTGTGTGTGTGTGTGTGCATGTTGCATCTTATTAGCCCCTGACTTGAACCCTACATGGGGGCAGCCTCTGGCTGGCTGGGGCCTTTGTATGATTTAGAAGTGGTGCATCTGCCAGGGAGCCATTGCATGAGTCCCTGGCGGCTGAGCGGGTCCCTTGGCTGTCCTTGTACCTTCCTCCCAACACCTTTCACTTTGAGGATTTGGAGCTATATGCTCTGGGGGACGTAGACTGACCAACTGACCTTTGCCTGTGTCTTCTGCGAGGTTCTTGCCTGGCCGGCTTTCTCATCCCTGGCACACCATACCCGCCATGTGCAGCCTCAAGGAGGAGGGACTGCGCTTGGCTCACAGCATCAAGGGTTCAGTCCATGGTGTGCTGCCCTTGGCCAGGAGCACCACAGCAGAAGGCTGTGGGGAACAAAGCTGTTTCATTCATGGTGGCTGGAGAGCAGAGCAGAGAGCTGGGCCAGGGAGGAGGGCGGGTGGCCATACCTAGTACCCCAAGCCACACCTCCATGATCTCCCTAGCACCCCAGGAGTGAGCTTTGCTGCTGAGCACCGAGGCAATCAGATTAGCACAGGTAAGCTTAATCCCACGGCTCCTGCAGACAGAGTGCCAGCTCTTGACTAGTCTCCTAATCTTCTTAAAGAGAATGCCTGCTGCCATTCTTTCTTCTTCTTATTTTAACTGTAGAAGGTTGAGATTGTTTTCTCCCTTTCACAAACAGGTCATGAAGTCGTATGTGAGCCCCCTGAGACTGCATAGCTGGGAGGTAGCAGAGTGGACCCTAAGCCCGGGTCCGGCTGCAGATCAAATGTCTTCCCTTTGGTTTCTAGCTTTTTCTCTCCACAGATGCCCAGCACACATTGACTTTTCGTAAGCTTCCCTTCTGGGCCCCTCTTCCTTTGTGGAGCACTTCCTGGAGGCCCACAGCCTCTTGCTCATTCTGGACCTTGACACCAGAGATGGGTCACAGTCCCCCAGGGCTCGGTCATCCTCACTGGTCCCTGCTTCTCGGGGCCAGGTCCCCAGGGCTGTGCTGTTATGGACAGGTCAGGAGGTGGGGCTTTGGCTCCAGCGGCCATTTGTGTATCCCCCTTTCTAGGCTTCTTCCTTATGTGAGATGAAGGCTGTGCCTCCCGGAGCCCTGCCGACTGTTGTTGCATTTTTGCTCTGTGACCGTCGCTGGTCCCCTTCCTGGCAACCTCGCTCCCCACTTTAGCCATGGGGCTGTCTTTTCTGGTCCTCACATAGCAGGCCCCGGTTCACCCCAGGAGAACTTTGCATCAGCGCGAGAAGCAGTAACTTGCTGAAATGCAGCGTGTGCAGATAAATTATTCAGTGAAACCCAGTCTAACTTTATTAAGCCTGGAATCATCCTTTTCTATCACAAGCCATAGTCTAGGGCTAGATCATCCCAGTCAGCTCCTGGAACCTGGGGTTAGTGACCGGCAAGGGTGCTCCGAGTTTGCTCAGGGTGGGTCTCCTGTGCATGCCACTGGCCTCATGTCTGTGTGGCCCCTGTAAGCGACGGTGCTGGACAGAGGGGGCAGTGCTGTGTGGAGGAGCAAGGGCTGCACCCCAGAGAAGAGTGGTTTCTATGCATCTCTACTGGAGTACAGGAAAGTGCTAGGGGCCAAGTGGCCTCAGATCAGAGCATCCGGGACTATAGGGAGAGGCAGGAAGGACTCAGGGAAGCCCCCTCCACACACACACACACACACACACACACACACACACACACACACACACACACATACACACACGCGCAANCACACACACACACACACACACACACACACACACACACACACGCAAGCACACACACAGAGAGAGAGAGACAGAGAGAGAGAGAGACAGATAGACAGAGAGTAGGGCAGTGCATGGCATATTTATTCATTATATTTAACATCATAATATAGTTAAAGAGTTTGTGGCATTTTAAATGCTTTACAGATTAATTTATATTCTAGCATGGTAATGAGAGAGCGGCTTTTGTCCGAGAGGTGAGATATGCAAAAATAACCTTTCAGTTTCTCATAATTAACCTTTAATGGTATTCTCATACTTTAGCAATATACTTTCTTATTCCAGAGCTGTAGTAGACCGAAAGAAGCACATTCTTCCTGTACTCAAATGTTGGCAAAGTGAGGTCCCACTGGTGTAGGCGCTTTGATCCCGTTGTACTTTGGGTCCAAACCTGTAAAATAATAAACTAGCCACAGGGCCCCTTGGCTCTGTGCCACACTGCGGCCAGCTTCTCCTTCTGCAGGGAATGTCCTCCTCACAACCCTTCCTGCTGCGGCAGACGGAGGGCCTTTTGTCAACATCTAGGTGATTCCATAGAGCATCTACCACATGCCAGGCTCTGGCCTGTGCTGAATTCTGTCCCACAGGGGTCCTGATGCCCAGGCCATGGTGCTGAAAGTGGGAGAGAGGTGCCCGACATGATCCATGTTTTCTAGGGAGACAGGCCCAGCCAGCTGTGCCGCATATGTGTGTGCGGGTGTTCATCCACATATATCCACATATAAGCATGATAAATTGGCTCACATGATTATCGGGCGGGGGTCGTCAACAGATGCCACGACCTAGGGGCGGCAAGGATTGCTTCCAGTCCTTTGGCTAAGCCAAGGTGCAGGTACAGGGGAGCCAGTCTGGTCTGCAGCCCAAGAGCCAGAGGGTGAGCGTGCAGGCTCCAGTCTGAGTTCCAGCAGGCTGAGTACCCAGGAGGAACCAGTGCTGCCCCCAGTCTCTGCCGTGTGGGTCTTCAGTGTCCACCACAGGCTGTGTGCAAGGCCTGGCTCCCCTCGTGGGGCCACTGCAGCAGGAGAACTTGGAGGTGCAGGGACTGGGAAGAGGTCTTCTGGTAACCCGGCGGCACCCTGGAAGGCCAGCAAGACCCCACCCTGCCTCCCCTCATTTCCTGCATCCTGGTTCTGCTGTGTGCTGGGCTGCGTCACTAGGCCTGAAGCAACAGGGCCACCCGGCCATGGTCAGGAGCTTCCACACAGAGCCAAAGCCAGCCACTCCCCTTCATAGACTGACCTCCTCAGCTGTTTGTTGTAGTGGCAGAAAACTGACCATGCTGACTCCAAAGGCCATAAGCAAGAGCCCGGTCTCCTCAGGCAACACGATCAGGCAGGGATAGGCAGCCTCTCATCTGTTCTCTTGGTCTGCGCGGGCCCTTGACTGATTGCGTGGGGCCCCCGACAGGAAGAACCACCTTCTTGATGCAAGCTCTGGAGCCCAGGTTAATCTCTCCCCGAATGTCCTTCCACACACAACCTGCCTCATGCTCCAGTCAGGTGGGCACAGATGAGCCACCGCACACTCGCTCCAGTCCAGCCCCACAGTCCTTCTTCCGGTTAGGTCTGCTGACTCTGTCCCCATCTTTTGTGTCTTTTTTCTTCCTCTGCCTCCCACTGGTGATTTTCTTTTTTGGCAGGTGACTTCCACAGTGACCATTGATCACTTAGCGAATCGTGATAATCATAGATAAATACCTTCAGAATTTTGACTTAAAATCTAAATTAGGTATCGACTTACCAGTCTTCTAATGGAGAGCCAGGGAATTTCTGGTTCCCTTGCTGGGAGCCCACTCTTTGTAGATCAATCCATTTTTTTTTCCATGTGTCACCTTGTAACACCTAATTCAATAATCAGAACCTGTAATTTCTCAGTTCCATTTCCCCAGAGTGTGTGTTGGGGGAGACTAGAGGACACTTCTCCAGCGGGCAGAGTGCAGCACCCTAGGGTCCTGTGACCCTCAATGTTATGTGTCTGAACCAGCTTCCTCTAGTTCGGAGCACTCTTTAAGCAGCTCGCTTTTTAAATTCATGTATTTATGCATAAATTTATAAATTAATTTTATAAATTTTATGATTCATAAAATTATTTAATTTTAGACAGCTACGCCACTGGACTCATAGTGATCCTACTGTTTAAGCCTTCCCAGCATGCGTCACCACACCCAGTTTTGGTGGCTGGCCCGGCGGGCTCTGCACAGCATTTGAGGGATCAAACCCGGGTCCTAGCATTTTCCAGGCAGGTGCTTAGACTGCTAAGCTGTCTCTCTAGCCCCTAAGCAACTCACTTTTATTGATTCTATATATTTAACCTGGTTTTCATAAAAAAACCAGTAATCCTTTTTATATTTATGTTTCATCATTTTATATATTATTTAATTTATGTAATTATAATAAAGAGTCCAGCCAGCACATGCAGGTTTGTGACAAACCTTGGCTGGCCCTTGGTTCCCTTGTGAAGTCAGCTGATGGAGTAGCATGGGCCCAGGATCCTAGAGAGCAAGGGCTGCTGGGAAAGGGCAGGCAGCAGGGGGAGAGCAGGGCAGTGAGGCTGTGGCGGTGGCCAGGTTCCATGGGGTGGCTGCTCCGAGGGCAACTGACTTCACGTCCTCAAGGGTTAATAAGCCCAGCTTCAGTGCCCCTGAACATGACTGGCTTTCCTCAGGGGCACCAGGCGATTCCAGTGGCCAGGACCATCGCTTCCTGTGCCCCAGCAGGGAGTGGACCATGGATGGGCCTGTGCTGGGGTCTATAGTAGGAGCCAAGTTTATCTGACTCATTGAAAGGAACCCAGCTCTGGGGCTCTTACTGGCCTTAAAACTCAGCATGACTCAGCCTACTTCATCTCAGTCTACTGGCTGGCCTCTAGCCCCTTGGGGATAGTGGCCCGCTCCTTTCTTCTCCATGCCCCCTCCTCATACCTGGTCCCCGACACCCTCTGCACCATCACTCTGTACTCCATGGCCTGCATCCAGCCTGCCCTGCCCTGCCCAGGCTGCTCTGTGAACTTTCCTGACCTTTACTTTTCCTAGGAAACCTCTCTACTCATTGTCTCAGCCCCGAGGGACTCAAGGCCTTTAGCCGTCTCGCGAAATCAGCATTTCAGCGCGAGTTGGCTTGCAAAGGCTTCCCAAGCCGGAGCAGCTCGCTGACTCGTGTGGGCGGCTCACGGAGTCAGCTTCCCTTGCTGAAATCTACACCTGCAGGGAGAATAAACGTGTTCAAATGGGTCAGGAATGTGTTAAGAAATGCTTACAGTGAAAGACATATTGTCATCAATCCTCCTCAATACCCCCTTGCTTCAAAGTGTGCACCCCATTGTTCTTGCCACCTTCTGAGGCAGCTCTAGTCTTCTTTCATGCTTTTAGGAGATGGGATCAAAAATAAGGTGACTGCCGCTGCCACCGAGCTGCATCCAACAGAAAGGCAGGCTCATGAAACCCGACGCCGGGCCCTCTCCAGCTCCTGCACGTGATCTGGCGCCCTGTGGCTTCTGGCTCATCCCCAAGTCCAGAGTGACCATGGAAGGTCAGTGCTTTGAACTGATTGAAGACCCCAAGGCAGCCCTAACAGTGCTACTTACGACACTCATGAAAGAGGCTTCCAGAACTGCTGCAGAAAGGGGCAAGGTTGACGGGATGAGTGTGCGTGGAGCAAGGCAGAGGACTTTGGGAATGATTAGCGGCAATATGTTTTTTTATTGTAGTAATTTAAAATGTCAGCATTTGCCTTATTTTCCAGTTACTCCTCATATCTTCGGGACCCCTGCCCTCTTCTTCCTGTTACCTGGGAGTATGGATGGACCGGGGCTCCTCCCAGAGTGGACACTGGTGAGAGAAGCATTGTTCAGAATTTGATTGCAGACTCTCGGCTTCTCGTCCCAGCCCATCTGAGCTGCGGTGCTTTTGATTTTACCCAACATGTGACATTTGGAGTCACAAATGTTCTCACATGCAGTCATTCTTAGGAGCCTCGCGTCCCAGTGTGGTAGAGAAATAGTACTTTGCTTGCTCGTACAAACACAGACGAAGCAGGGACTGTGTCCCGGTGGGTGCAGAACCCTCTGTGTACGGGGGCTGGAATGAGGACCGTGGTGGCAGGGAGAGCCCATGAGGTGCTCGCTGTGCCTCCCCGCGGTGTGACAGGCCCAGTTCCCC
>NDGN011461977.1:0-28244 GCA_002564285.1 Tympanoctomys barrerae
CTTCTCCTTCTCCTTCTCCTTCTCCTTCTCCTTCTCCTTCTTCTTCTTTCTTTCTTCTCAGACCTCTTTGAGATGGGCTCAGTGTGCAGCGCAGGCTGGCCTTGGCTTCCTTCGTGGCCCTTGCTCTTGGGCTCACAGCGGTCCCCTGCTTCAGCTCCTTGCGTTCTGCAATCACGGGAGCGCGCCACCGCGCCGGGCCCATTCTGTGGTTTAGAGGGCTAGGGCGGTGCGCTGCTGTCTGCAGTAGGTCTCATTGGCAGGCCTCTCTGGATCTGCGCTTGCTTTGGAAAGCTGTTACTTATCGAGGCTTGCGTTTCCTCTGAGATGGGGATGGGCCGGCCCGGTCTCTCTCAGCGGTGGTCACAGTGGTGGGCCTGGCATGGTTTAAGTAAGTGTCGCCCTGGAGTACCCAGGGACTTGGGTGTGGCGACATCTCATCTTCTGTTTCTGTTGTTGGCACTTACACCCTCTCATTTTGCTGTTGACTGTATTGATCTTTTCAGAGAATCAGCTTTCAATTTCATTGATTTCTACTCTTGTCTTCTGCTTACTTTGGGTTTAATTTGCTATTTCTCCCCAATTTCCTAAGGTGGAAATTTAGATTGTTGATTTTTAGATCTTCTTTGCTAATTTATTACCGGGCCTGCTGTCCTAACACCTAAGGTATAAACACACCCACCTCCACCAGCTGCCTGCCGGGAGAGAAAGGAGCATGGTGGCTTGTAGTCCTGGGGCCCAGTGCCTGGTCAGGACACTGTCTGCGGCCTCCAGGAGCAGGTGGCCCTGCCAGGCCACGTGGGCTGCAGCAGATCTGCTCGGCCCGGTGGCCAGGACACAGCCCCGTTCCCTGCAGCCCCTCCCAGCAGCACCTGGCTGGGCACTGAGCTTCCTTTGGGCCTCTCAGGATTGAAGGTCCATAGCAGCATCTGACTTCCAGCCACAGGGCTCTCATCTGCCTCACAGTACAGAATACACTGTTTTGTCACTAAGTCTCTAGAGCCCTGCTCTTCTGGACATTGCTGAAAAGTCCAAATTCAGCCAGATGTGGTGATGCACTCCTCTAATCCCAGCACTTGGGAGGCTGAGGCAGGAAGATTACCATGAGTTTGAGGTCAGCGTGGACTACGTAGTGAATAGTTTAAAAAAAAAAATAGAAACCAAACAACAGTCCAAGTCCAAACTCCTCTGCGGCTTCAGGCTCTCTCTTTTCCCTTTGATGTGACTGGGATCAAACTCACAGCTTGCTCACCACTCAGCCCGGCACCAGCCTTGAGGCCAGTCAAGGCTGTAGAGTTCCAGGCCCATCCTGCAGGACTGAGCTGCAGTGCGGGACAGGAGCAGGCACAGCCTATCTGTCTTGCTTACTTTTCTTGTTGCTGGGACAAAACACCCAACCCTCAAAGTTAAAGAGGAAGAGGTTTATTTAGCTCACAGTTTGTAGAGGTTCCATCCCATCATTGGTTGACTCCAAGGCAGTGTGGCTTCGCTAAAGAACAGTTCCTAGTGGCCAGAAGACAGCACAAGCAGCGAGAAAGACAAGACTCTCTCTGTCCCTTATGTTGTCCAGGCAACTGGGATTGGGGCAGTGCCAGACTGATCAGGGGACTGAATAATCTCTCATCCTTAATCCCAGCATTGCACCCTGAATCAGTCATGCACTCTGGATCCTGCCACCTCCACAGAAGCCCCATCATTGACTGCATGAGGCTTTGGGGGACATCCAGGCCCAGCTGTTGCACTGGCTCAACTCGCCAGGGCAGCGTGTAGAGCATGGGAAGCTGTGAGGGGTGTGGAGCCCGGGCTGGGTATGCCAGGCCTTACCCTCAGCCCTCTGTGATGGTGCTGCTCACAGCCCCCCCTCTACCTGCTTAGTGTCAGCCCTCGAGAAGCTACATGCAGGACTCTGCCTCATGGCCTCCTAGCTGCTGCCTGCACGCCAGCCAGGAGCCGGCTGTGGGCCGCACACCCTCAGGGCTCAGGGTTGGGGGGTCAGTTCTCCCAGCTGTGCTGGGAAGTGGGGAGCTGGCTCCGTTCTCAGACAGTGGTGTGGGGTGGCTGGTGGCCTTGAGACTCCCAGGGCCCTTGAGCTCTCTTCCAGCGCCCAGCAGCGCAGTGCCCCCATGCTCCTGTTGTGGCAGGGTCATCCGCAACCCCGGGCGTTCTCTTTGGTTTGGGGGCCCTGTTGTTTCTTCATTCTGCCTGGGGTCTGCTCTTCAGTTGCAGACGTTCCCAGAGAACCTGGGTGTCCCCCACCTCCACTCCTGGACAAGCGCATCAGCAGCTCTCCCAAATGGGTCACGGCGTCTCTGATCCTTCGGAGTCTTTCTGGCTCTTTCTTGGGCTTTCCATGTTGCTTGCCTTGCACTCTCCTTCTTTCATGCTTTCTGTTCTGTCCACTGGAAGGAATCGAGGGCAGGAAAGGGCGAGCTGAGCCGGTGGCCTGGGAAGCGAGGCTGCAGGGCTGTGTGTATGGTCCTTTCTGAGCAGGAGGGCAGTACTGAGGACGCAGGCTGCGCACACCTGGCTGCGGTAGGGTAGGCTTGGGTCTCTGCACCTGCAGACCTTGCCAGAAAGCCCCCTCTGCGTGTCCTGGAAGGGAGCAAAGTGTGTGGTACACGTGTGTGTGGTACACGTGTGTGTGGTACATGTGTTGCTGGCTCAGGCTCCAGAGGTGAGGAGAAACAGCTCTGGTGCTAGCCTGCTCTCAGCGTTGTCCTTCTGTCGTCATGGGGTGCAGCAGAGGAACCCAGGCTGTGTGCCAGGGGCCTGCCGGCACCACCAAGCTGCAGCCTCAGCCCTCGGTCCACCTCAGAGTACGTTGGGGAAATTGGGGAGATTAGCCCACTTAGCACTTTATATGAGTGGGGAATATTGCTTTTGCTTGGGGTGTGGAGGATGACACCCAGCGCCCACACAGTTCTGACCCAAGGCCGGGTCTCATCAGTGGCTTGGGCTGGCCTTCGGCTTGCAGTCCTGCTGTCTCAGTGTCTTGGTGCTGACTCCAGGGTGCACCACCACAGCTGGTGGAGAGAAGAGTGATGTTAATACTTTGTATAAATTTAGGAAAATATAAAAAGAGCTTCCCAGGCGAGCTGTGTACTGCTTTGCAGAGACCACAGAACTTGCTGTAGGTGTAAGGAGCCGCGGGGGCCGGCTCTGATGTCTGTGTGTTGCAGGTGATCGAGTCCCTGGGCATCATCATCTACAAGGCCCTGGACTATGGCCTGAAGGAGAACGAGGAGCGAGAGCTGAGCCCACCCCTGGAGCAGCTCATCGATCGCATGGCCAACACGGCCGGGGCCGACGGCAGCCATGACGAGGGCTACGGGGCAGCGGAGGAGGGTGCCGAGGATGAGGGCCAGCGGCCCGGGGTCATCTGTTCCTATGGCGATGTCATAAAGGTGAGCAGCCTGTAATCACAGCACTTGGGGGGCTGAGGGAGGAGGGGGCAAATTGGAGTCCAGCCTCGGAGGCATAGGGAGGCTATCTCAGTAAAAGCTGAGAAGGGAGGGGTGTGGCTCAGTGTACAGGCCCTGGGCTCAACCCCCAGTACCAACACACAAAACAAAAGCCCAGGAGTGAAGGAAACATGGGGCGGTAGCTCAGCATGTGGTGCAGCCCTCCAGGCCTTTGTAGCTGCCCCTAACCCAGTGCACCCAGGTCTGTCCCCCTATGTCCTGTGGAGCGGATGGTCACACGGGGCCTCGGGAGCTGCCTGGCAGCAGTAGTAGCTCCGCCTCCCTGCCTCCTCCCCGGGCTCAGGTGTGCAGAGGAGCCTTTCTGGGGCAGTTCCTCTGGGCAAGTGTGGCTGTGGAGAAGCGCATGGCCCCCAGAACCCCTTCAGCTCTTCCTGTACCAGTCACGCAGTAACACGGCCCCATGGACGCAAACTGTGCTTTCCTCCTCTACTCACTTCACACTTTAATTTTTGAAAGCATGCACTGGGAGGATGTTGTGTTGAGTGGAATGAGCTGACCAGAAGGACACGCCCCACCTGCTCTGCTGCGCCTGGGGGAGGTGGTGAGTGTGTGTGCAGGACACACTTGAGCCCGCGTCTGCACGCAGGAGCAAGTGAAGTCTGGGCACACAGTGAGTCCTCAGCCCAGGTGCCCCACAGCTCCCAGGCAAAGGATTCCTCCACGCATCCTAGGACCAAGGTGCAGCAGCATGGGTGGGAATCTCCAAGGTCTCACTCAGCAGCCTTCAGTAAATGTGTTTGCCAGTAAAAATCTCGGCATTGAGCCATTTGAATGGACACCTTTTATTGTTTTTTAATTTGAGCTGTTATATATTTGCCATCATCATATGAAAATACATGAAGAAAGTGCCAAGGTGCTTAGAAAGACAGGGCTCCTAGCCTGGAGCAAGTCCCAGCGTCAGTCTGTTCCTAGCAGCTTTACTTGACCTCCTTTATCGTGACCTCACCTCCTATTCCTTGGCTTCTGTGCTAATCAGAACCGGCCTATAAAATTTCCCTTGTCTATGACAGTGTGTTCTGAATGTTCCTTTTAGGTAAGTGAGAGGGAAGGTAACTGCTGAGCCATCTGATGAGCACACTGAAAATTTAAAATGTGAAACCTGTTACACGTGGCAAAGGGACACGTGTGCTTACGGTCTGGTTGCTGGGTTGAAAACTTCAGTTCGTAAATGGACTCTTGTTGGAAGAGAGGACAGGAGTTACCCGAGGAGTCGTGGCTGGGAGGTAGCATGAGGCTCAGCCCAGTGACACCTGCTGGGGCGCAGGGTGGGCACAGCTTGTTCCAGGTCCTTTCCAGCAGTGCCCACTGCCCTGCCTTATGCTTCCACTGCACAAGATGTGGGAAGCACTGTGGACACCAGTGTTAGCAAACTGGGACTCGCCTGGGGCCTCTTGCCACCGAGAAGGGTCAGGCTACCTCACAGGCCCGGATCCGGGCCAGAACTAGACCATGCTTGCCCGGAGTTGACATGAGGCCTCTGGAGGTGCGCTTGGCAGGAGCGCTGGCTCCCTCCCTCGCATGGCCTGGTTCTGCCCCTTGCTGTGCAGGAGAAACAACCCGGTGTCCAGATATCCCTATCAGCTTATTTCCTGAGAAGCGTCTATCACCAAGCAAGACCCTCTCCAAGAAATACTGAGAAAAGATTTCTCCTGTGGTTGTATTCTTTTTCCTTCGTTTACTCACCCTTCTTTTCTTCATGAAGAGGTGAAAGTCCGCACAGACTTAAAAGCTAGGAGGAAATGGTGGCGTGGGTCCTGTCTCAGGAGAGGCCCCTGCTGACCGAGCCCCATGCAGCCTCGTGGAGATGTGGGTGCCGAGTCTGCATCCTTCTCGCAGTTGCTGGCTTTCTAGCTTCGCTCGTGAGCCAGGGTTGCCATGCGCAGTGGCGGCGCTCAGCCGGGCGGGCTGCGGAGCGCGGCTTGTGTGCTTCCCTGCCCTCCCTCTGACCTCTTCTGCCTCCTCCCCCTTGCCACTTTGTGCCTTTCTCGTTGCTGTTCCCTTTTATATTCTATTTATTTATACTTCGGGTTTCTCATGTAAGAGAACCCATGTAATACGTTAGCTGTGTGTCTGATTTATTCACTTAACATTACGGTCTCAAGGGACATCCATTTTCCTTCATATAACTCAGGTTCATCTTTCTTTACACAAAAGTAATGGAGCCTGGCATGTGCTGTGCTCACTGGTAGCTGCCGATGCTCTGCCTGTGGGATCTTCGCCCTACAGCCTTCCTTGAGCCCGATGAGCCATTTGGGGTCCACACAGAGGGTCCCTGCCCCCGCCACACCCAAGCCGTGCCACACCATCCTGGAGAAAAAATCTGAAGTCGCCTGTGAGGCCTGCTGTAGGAAACCACAAGCAGAGCCCCAGCGTGAAGACAGACAGCTTAGACGGCTTCCATGCTTGGTTGGTAGAGGTACTTAAAGGAAAATGAGAGCCGGGGAGATGGCTCAGTAGAATAAGTGCTTCCCTAGCAAGCACAAGTGTCTGAGTTCAATCCCCAGTTCTGCCAAAAGAAAAAAAAAAGTAAGTTTCCAGTAATTGCACTAATGTCAGGTTTTGGAGCATCTGAGCTTTCACTCAAGCCAGGCCCGTAACTGATGCATCATGTGTCAGCCCCATGCTGCCCATGCTTCTGCATCTGTCGCCTGATTAATGCCAGCTATAGAGCGAAGGTGAGGTTGGCAACTCCCTGCCTGAGTAGTGAAGTGCTTTCTACCCAGGCCTGGGGCCTTGTGTGGGAGAAGCAGGACGCCCGAGGCCCCTGAGCCTTTCACAGCCGTCCGCACTAACAGGCCACGGAGTGCAGGGAGTCGCACTTCACGCACTGTGAAATACCTCTTCCCACAAGGCTGGGGATTTACGGGCCTTGCCAGCCGAGGACAGTGAAACTAAAGGTCACCCTCTGGCGTCCGCTGCCCTCCACCTTACCCCCACCTGCTGCCCCGGCTCCCTGTCCCTATTCTGCTCCCCTCTCTGCTGAGGTCCCCATTGGTCTGCAGGAGCCAGGCAAGCATTGTAGTCTCCGGCCTCATGGTGATGGTGACCGAGGCTGAGTCCCCCTTCTTGTCACCTGTTTCTTTACTTTGGGACGCAGGGATTCACAGTCACACCACCTTCTGCTTTGCACGCGCAGTGGCACGTATGGATGGCCCACGACAGGGTGATGCCCAGGCATGTGTGTGTTGTCATCCGAGGCGTGTGGCAGGGTGATCACCCAGCCTTTGCCCTCAGCAGATGCCGGGCCCTGCTGTGTCCACCTGGACTCCTGTACACCTCCAATCCCTCCCCCTGCCAGCTCACCCATGCTGTCAGACATCTCCCGGTGGACTTTTGCCACCTAACTGTAGACTCCTGATGGCCTGGTGCGCTGATGCTGGGGTGACATGAGTTGCCTTGCTGTTCAGTGTGAAAATGCAGAGGTACTGGCTGTGTCTTGTGGGTTTGGGGGTGTTAGAGTTTGTGTCTTGGTGTCCACCAAAAGTCTCATGCAGTTGTGGAGTGGACTTCTGGAGTTTGTGGTTAATTCATGATCTTGCGCTGGGATTATGGGTGTGAGTGCTGCTGGGATTACAGGTGTGAGGGATACACCTGGCCTGGGGCGGGTAGCCTGAATGCAGCATAAGGGAGACAGACTTGTTCTGTGTTGCCATTGTTGCCACTACCCTTCCCTTTTGCTCTTGATGTTTTGCTGTTTTCTGCCACCATGACTGGCTGCCCTCTGCCATGTGCTGCTGTGCCTTGGAGCTAGCTGAGTATGGACTGAAACCTCCACTAACTGTGAGCTGAATGAGCCTTTCCTTCTTTAATTGTGGATGTTGGGTATTTTGTCCCAGCATCAAGAGAAGAACAGCGGAGATGGGGTCAACATAGTGAGTTGACCAGGCTGGGCTCAAACTTGGGATCCTCCTGTCCCAGCTTCTGGAGCGCCAGGATACAGACATGCGCCGCCACTCCTGGCTGTGTCTATTTTTAAGGCACCAAAAATTCCAAATAATAACCACGTCCTTTACTTCATTCACCTCTCCCATAGATGTGTGCCGCCCATCTTCCCGCTGAGTCGGATGCTGCGAAGCATTATCAGGCCGTGTGCCGCGCGCTGTTTGCAGAGACCATGGAACTGCACACATTCTTGACCAAGATCAAGAGCGCCAAGGAGGTAGGCATGCTCTGCGGTGGTGCTGGTGTTGGCATCGCCGGCATTCTGCCCAGGGCTGGGATCACTTGCAAAAGAAGCTGCCTAGGAAAAATTAATCCAGTGTCAGCTGTCTGGGTCCACTTTATAAAGCTACAGTTTTCATATAGTTTCTCTCTAAGTGGGCCACACACACTCAGAACTGGTGGGGCTCCCTTCTGGGGCCCGTACTTCCTGCCCTCCCTGTGCCTCTTCTGCGGTGCCCTTGGGAAGGGCAGGGTGCAGGCAGGGTGCAGGCAGGGGCCCTCCCACTTCTGGCTGCTCGTCTGGCCAGGCTTCAGTCAGGGAGCTGGCGCAGGCCTTGAGATAGTGCAGAATGCCTTTAGCTCTTCTGTTGACTGTTAGCAGTGACCAGAGTATCGGATGGTGTGTGTGAGTCTTGAAGAGACTCGGGCCCAGTTAGAAGGGCCGTTGAGGGACCTTACATCCCCGTCGCCAGGAGGTCTGGAGCAGTGGAGAGCAAGGGCTGTGCAGGGAGAAGAGTGATTTCTTTTATGACGGAAGTGCAGTCTGTACAGAGCACTGGGTACAAGTCCGGACTACAGTGAGGGGAATGCAGGTGTCGTGTCACAGCAGGAAAAGGCAGAGACACCCGGTTGCCCAGGGAGACTCAGCTGTCCAGGACAGGCGTCTTGGCTGCCACACGCCACCCACTGTGTGTGTGGAAGAGCCCAGGCCCATTCCACAGCGCACGTCCCGTTAGGGGCGACTCGTCCTCCCACCACAAGACCCTGAGCCGCTGGGCTACGGAAGGGCTCGGCTGCTGAGGGGCCAGACTCAGACAAAAAGCAAAGGATTAAGGGTTTTTGAAAGAACACTGTTGGGGCTGGGGCCAGAGTTGAGCAGCACAGCGCCTGCCTGGCGAGCGCAAGGGCCTGGGTTTGATTCCCAGCACCAAAAAGAAAAACTCTGTTTTGAAAAAAAAATTGGGGGGGCCAGGGAGCTGGCTCAGTGGAATAAGTGCTTCCCTTGCAAGCACAAGGGCCTGAGTTCAATCACCCGTTTCACCAGAAAAAAAATTTTTTTAATTAGTAACTCATTTTCATTTTTAAAAAATAAGTTGCAACCCTTACATTGGCACTGATCCCTTTTTAAAGCCTCTGTGTTGGCAAGCAGCATCCTGCTGGCATCATGCGCGTGGCCTGCGTCAGGTGGCCCTGTGGACATCACGGGAAGCAGTCCCATGCAGCACACATGCGCGCTGAGGGCCGAATGCGCCAGAGCTGAGAAGCAGCAGGTCCGGTGTGTGCAGCAAGCACTCAGTGTGGACAGAGTGTCAGTCTCAGTAGAGACGGGAAGGAGCAGCTCTCTCTACAGCTTGTTGTAGAAAAGCTCTGGGAAGCACGTTCTGGCCAGTGACGCCAGCGAGGAAGGAGTGAGTGCAGCCCTTGGCCGTGCGTCGCGAAGCGTCACGTGCTCCCTTTATGGCAGAACTTTGTATGGCGAGCGAGGAACTACGCCATGCAGGCTGACCTCAGATTCATGGTGATCCTCCTACTTTGGCCTCCTGAGAGCTGGGGGCGCAGGAGGGTCTGGGGATTCTCCCCCCAGCGGGGTGCTCTCCCTGGTGTGCGCTGTGCCCTGCTGCTGGCTGGCAGGAGCTGAGCCGAACTCCGCGTGTTGTGGCTCAGGTTTCCCCGTGCAGCTTGGCAGGTTGGGTTCCATTTCTGATTTCCTGGTGGCGCAGTCTCTGCCCTCCTCCTGCGGACTACAGCTTCTTATGGATACCTTCTATTTATTTATTCTTTCCTTTCAATACTGGGGATTGAGCTACAATCGAGCTCTTGTGCTGAGCTACAGCCCCAGTCCCCCATAATTTATTTTGAGACGGGGTCCTGCTAGATTGACTGAGCTGGCCCAGAACTAGGCATCCCCCTGCCTCAACCTCCCCCATAGTAGGGGTTAGCGGTGCACACTACACCCCACTGTGGCTGGTGGCTTAACTTCTTTCAGATTCTGTTCTTGTGCTTCAGTGTGGGGGCGTGCTTTGACAGCCTCCCTAGTCCCAGCACCGTCGCCTCCCTTCTGCCAGCTGGCAGCCAGGTATCCTGTTGGTGTCTGTCCTTTGGTGATGACCTCTGGGCTGCAGGTACATCCCCTGACTGTGGGGCCAGGGTGGCTGAGCAAGATTGCTGGCCCCCCAGCCTTCCAGCCTCATCCCTGGCATGGGCCGTCCTGTGTCCTTCCCAGGGCCCAAGGCCTGGGACTCCTGGCCATGAGAGGTTCCCTGATAGTCCCTTGGGAGACCGAGCCCTGGGTCTGTGTTGCAGCTCCGACCCTCAATAGCATCAGCCACCAACCCCTGTCCTGCTCCTGTCCGTCAGGCTATCCCTTGCCCCTGCTGTGATTTTTTAGGAAAACTGGAGCAAACTCAAATAAATCCAGCATCTGTGTGCTAGGAGGAGCCAGGCTCTGCTTCCACCCCTTAAAGATAGCGGCATGGAGGAAGCCTGAGCCTGCTGCTGTGCAGCACGGCGAGGTGCCAGGCCAGGGCGCGCTTGGCAGGATGGAGACACCCCTTGCAGGGCTGATGGTGGCAGAGACGTTTGCTCACTCATGGGGACCTTGTGGGGCCGCTGATGGTGGAGCTGGCCAGCATGTCCTGGGTTTGATTCCCAGCACAAGAAAGAAGGAGGGAGGGAGGGAGAGAGAGAAGAAAAAGGGCAAAGGAGAGAGGGAAAGGGGAAAGAAAAAGAAAAAGAAAGGCAGCCCAGTCACTTAATGGCCTAGTGAGACTGCCTCACATAAACAATAGAAAAGTCCGGGGCTGCAGCCCAGTGGGAAGGTGCTGGTCCAGGCCCCTGCCTGACCAAGCCGTGCTTGCTGCGCACTTGTCATGCAGCTTTCGTTCTGGCCGCCATACGCCTTGATCCACTGCACCCCCAGCAGCCACACGTGGCCCACCATTCCTGTGGCACACAGTGACAGGCTGTGTTCTCAGAGGGCTCCCGAGGTCGGGGTGGCAATCAGCACCTCCGTGGGTGCCACGGATCTATTTGGGCATCCAGCCCAGGCCAGGGGACTCTGTGACCCAGTAGTGACTTAGCTGAAGCTGTTTGAAGGTGCCAGGTGAACCATAGTGGGCTGCGGAGGTGGGCCTCACCCCTGTGGCCCAAGCCAGAGCTGGACACATGAGCTTCCTGGTGCCGGCTCCAGGAAGGAAGTGCTGCTGTGCGCGCAGCTCTGTGCGCCTGCAGCGCCGTCTGGTTGGTGCTCCACTGCCGTGGCCCTGCGTACCTCCTGGCAGCCGGGACAGAGTGGGACCAGGAGGCCCATGACCTCGCACTTACTGCGTCTACCCCGAGTGTCAAGCCACCCCCAGCAGTGTCAGGATCTGTCCACAGGTGGAGGCAGAGCCTGCGACTGTCGCCTTGCACAAGGCTCCATCTGAGCCTGGGACTAGGACAGTGCAGGTCCATGCAGGGCAGCGGGGTCAGAAACCCTGCCGCGAGGGGGCCCGTGAGGGAAGTGGAGGGCGGCCGGGGGCGCGAAGCCAGCTGGCTTGGGCCCTTTGCTTGCGCACTCTCCAGTTCTTAGGTGTGTGCGTCTGCAGCAGAACCTGGGCTGGCCCTGGCCCTGGTTAGTTCGCAGGGTGTTTCTCACTGTACCTTGGTCAGGGCCTGCAGCACCTCTGCCTCCCTCCTAGCCTCCACCCTCCTGTGAGGTTCTGGCTCTGGGTCCACACTGCCGGCCCCTCCATACAGACTGAGCAGCAGGGCAGAAGTACCAGGGATGGGTCCTGGATGGAACAGTGGGCAAGAGGGCCCCAGGGCCCCAGGGCCTGGCTCTCCCTGGTGTCCAGACCTCAGGGGTTCTCACTTCAGCCAAGGCGAGTTTATGACTCTCATGGCTTGTAAACATCTGTGAAACAAGAGGGTGTATCTAACTTTTTATTGTAAGTTTCTCTTTAAATTGCATGTAAGAGCCAGTGAGCTAGCTCAGCAGACTAAGTGCCTGCTTAGGCAAGCGCAGGGTCCAGGGTTTGATCCCAGCACCACGTGTGTGCCAGTGCCACCCTTGTCCCCGGGCATGCTGAGCCGGTGACCCAGCCTGGGCGTGGTGGTGCACATCTGTAATCTCAGCGCCGGGAGGTTTGAAAACAGGAGGGTCATTCCAAGTCCGAGCTGTGTAACGAACGAGACCCTGCACAAACCACGTAAACCACGTGTGTCTCTCTTGGACACTTAGGCCTGCTGTCACATTTTACTTAAAAAGCTGTAATTATTTAGTGCTTCTAAACTTCTTAACTTTACCTGAGTTACTCTGCTTTCTTTTAAGCTGATTATTCAGTCGTCTATTTGAATAAACAACTGTAGAGAGCTGATGGAATTTTGATCATATCAGCAAATGTATTAAGTATCTTTTGTTTAAATTTTAGTCCAGGGTCTATAGGGTCTCACTACATAGATCTGACTCGTCGTGATCCACCTGTGTTCAGCCTCCCAGGCGCTGGCATTGGAAGGGCACGCCACCACGCTCAGTCTCAGTCGCCTCTCGGCACCCCCTCGGGGTGGAGCCATCATGGCCCGCCAGGGATCGAACCCCAGCTGCTGCATCTGCCTCAGCTGGCGCTTTAACCCGCTGAGCTATTTGGCTGGCTCTTGTATTAAGTATCTTTAATTTTTAAAAGAATACTTATGTGCAGGAGTCATTTTTTGAATTACTGGCTGGGTCATTTATTCTTTTCTCCCTGTCCCAACCCTTCATAAGCGTTTGATTCGTACTTCTTGGCCATAGCTCTCTTAAACATGTGAAATGGTGGTAATTTTTTTTTTTTTTAATGTATTTTAGTACAGGATTTACAGGGTCTCACTACTAGATCAGACTCATAGTGACCCGCCTGTTCACAGCCTCTCAAGAGCTGGGATTATAGGCGCACTCCACCATGCCCAGTCTCAGTTGCTGTCTCATTGTGCCCCGGGCAAGGCTGGCCCAGTAGGCCCAGGGACCGAACCCCTAGTTCCTGAGCCTGCTTGTGGGCACTTTAACCCACTGAGTTATTTGACTGGCTCTCCTGTATTAACTTCTTGTGCTGACCTATTTCAGTTCCCATTCCTGCCTATCATCACAGTGAGCAATTTTTACCCTGACTTAAGAATTTTTAGTATTACCTTTTATTATTTAATGTATAATTCTGCACAATACTGGTTGAATTTTAAGAAGCCATAATCATAAAGAATCATAATCGTATATTCTTAAACTTTTGAATTTAAATTTGAAAGTTAAAAAAGTATAAATTAGATTGTAACGATTTTATGAAAATCTTAATATTGAATTATTCCTCTTTGCCTTCTGTCATACTTAGAAATAAATTGGATTATTTGGTCTTTCATTTACCAGAATTTTTTAAAGTTATTCTATGGGAAGGGACATATGTCCTTCTGTTGATGCTCGTAGCTAAAGCTGTCTAAAAGTAGATTAATTATCAAGCTGGACATGGTGGTGCAACCTGTAATCCTAGCACTCAGGAGGCTGAGGCAGGAAGATCATTTTGAGTTTGGGGTCAGACTGGGCTACAAAGTGAATCCAAGGCCAGCTTAAACTACACAGTGTAACCCTATCTCAAAAAATTAAAAAGAAAAAGTGGGTTAACCTAGTATCTTGAGTCCCAGACGTGTAGACGACTCTCAGTCAAGGGTGCGTGTGCTCGAAAGCTCACCAGAGTCTTATCCGAGTGTGGGGAAGCCCGAGGGTGGGAGTAGCGTCCGCCTGCGGCTGGAGTTGCTGTCTTGAGCTGCCGCTCTTTTATCGGATACTGAAACTGGAGTAAGCAGCCGGAGTCGAGCTAAGCGCAGCCTGTCGGAGCTTTTCCAGGTCATGATGCCACATTTCAGGCTGTGTAACCCAGACAACGACCGGGAGCCTTTATGAAGTGGCTTGCAGCATGTCAGCTCATCTTGTGTAGGAAAGCATAACGGGGTGAGATCTCGGCGCTGCCGGGTCTCAGTGCGGGCAAGGCTGCGTGGGCCTTCCTTGGGGAAACGCGTTTGACGGGCTCTGATGCCAGCACTCCCGGAGACACGGCTGGGACATGAAGCGGCGTGGAAATTGCTCTAGATCCGAGTGGGTTTGTGCCCCTCCAAGTGGCGACAGAAAGAACCGACCACCAGAAGTCTGGGTGCAGCTGCTATCGTTGTTTACTTAGATCTGCTCTCAGTTTCTCAGTAGGAACCTTTGAGGTCTCGTCCCTGCCTGTGTGTTCTCTGTTTGGTACATTTTTTTGTTTTTTGGGGGGTTTTTTGGTTTGTTTCTTTGTTTTTTAAATGTATTTGGTTGTTGCAGTGTCTCACTACGCAGCTCAGACTTGTGGTGATCCTCCTGTTGTCTGCCTCCCCAGCACTGGGATTATAGGCATGAGCCACCATGCCCAGATTCTGTCACTGGCTCAGCAATCTCTGTGGTGGGCCTCAAACCCCGGTCCCTGCACTTGCCAAAGCAGGTGCTTTGTCCACTGAGCTATCTCATTGGCCCTGTGCTGCCTTTTTTTTTTTTTATTACTATATTTTTAATGTATTTGGCATAGGGTCTACAGGGTGTTCAGAGTCTCACTTCGTGCAGATCAGACTCATAGTGAGCCTCCTGTCTTCAGCCTCTCAAGCGCTGGGGTCACGGGGGTGGACCACCACGCCCGGGCTCAGTTGGTCTCAGCACATCCTGGGGAAGGGGGCACTGTGCGCCAGGGATCAGCACTCACACAGGGTGGTGCCCAGTGAGCGTTTCCTGAAGGTGGACAGCAGCCCTGGACAAGGCTACAGACCCAGTCTCACTGCCCATAGCAAGGAACTGGGCTTTTTATTTCATTTTTATTATTTGTTTTATTTTGTCTTTTTATAGATAGAGACTACTCTGTACAGCTCAGACTGCCCTTGAGCTCACTTTGTATCCCAGGCTGGTCTCAGAGTCAATTATCCTCCTGCCTCAACCTCCTAAGTGCTGGGATTACAGGTGTGCACACCCGTATCCAGCTGGATTTTCTTTTTTAAATGGTTGTGTAAATACATTCTGAACTATCCAGAAATTGGGGCTTAGTGGCATAGTATCTGCCTAACAAACACAAGGTCCTAAGTTTGATTCCTGGTACAAAAAAAAAAAAAAAAATCCAGAAATAGTTTCTGTTTTTTCTCTACTAAGAGAACAAAGAATACATTATTTACTCTTCTAAAGTTTTATTCATGTTTTTTTTTTTTCTTCTTTTTGAGACAGGGTCTCTGTGTAGCTCAGCCCGGTCTTGAGTTTACTTTGTACCCAGGCTGGTATCAAACTTGAAATGATCTTCCTGCCTCAGCTTCCTGAGTGCTGGGATTACAGATGTGTGCCACTGTGCCCAGCAATAATGCATTATTATTATTATTATTATTATTATTGTATTTTAGGACAGTGTCTATAGAGTCTTATTAGACTGACATAGATCTGACTCGTAGTGACCCACCTGTGTTGTCTCCCAAGAGCTGGGATTGTAGGCATGTGCCACCACAGCCAGCCTTACTCACCACCTCAGCACACCCCAGGGTGGGGGCTGGCTCTGCACGCTGGGGAGCAAACCCTGGCTGCTGCGGCTGCCTAAGCAGGCACTTTAATCCACTGAGCTATTTGGCTAACCTTTAATAATGCATAATGTAGACCATCATTTTTTCAAGTGTTCAAATGATTTCTCTCTCCCCTCCCCTCCCCTCCCCCCTCTTCTCTTTCTTTCTCTCCCCCTCCCCTCCCTTCCCCTCTCCTCCCCTCCCCCTCTCTCCCTCATTCCCTTCCCCCCACCCATTTCTTTACATTGTTAAGCACAAAAAGCAAGCTGGACATTGTGGCAAACACCTGTAATCCCAGCCCTTACAGGACAGAGGCAAGAGGACTGCTGTGACTTTGAGACCAGTCTGGGCTACAAAGCGAGCTTAAGGCCAGCCTGAACTGCATAGTGAGACCCTGTCTCAGAAAGATAGAAAAATAAAACAACAACAACAAAATAACAAAAAACAGGTAGCATTATCCTCATTGTACATGTAACTAATAAGAGATGTTGAAAAGCTAAAAGTAAATGATTTAGAAATATTTCACTCTCTTTCTTATATAACACAAGCTAAGAGTGCATAGGTACGTATTAGTTCAGTCTGAGTCCAAGTAGGAAACAGCTCAGCGCACGGTGACGTCTCCAGGTGTGGAGTTACTCCGAGGGCACGTGGTGTCGTCACCTGGTGTCGTCACGTGCGGCTGACGTACACAGAGGTTTTACCAGCCAGAATTTCCAGTGGCTGCAAATGCCGAATTGATATGATTAGAAGGTATCGTCGCGCTCAGTGCGAGTGTTCTTCTTCTCTTTAGTTTTATGGGGAAGATAAACTTTGAGGTGAAGGGAAATCTGGTCAGCTGCTTGACAGGACACAGCCCAGTGAAATGGGGAGAGACTGAGTGTGAGGGAGCCCTTGTGGTATAAAAGAAGCTTTTACTTCGACAGTGCTTACTAAAAGAAAAATAATCCCAGAAGTGAAAAAAGATGTTTTGTTAATTAAATTTATTCACTGACCTGAAAGTGGAGATGTGACAGGGCACCCCAAGGGGTACTGCAGCCCCATTGAGGCCATGGGGAGAGTGGGCCTCACCCAGAGAACTGGACCGGGATTTCTCTCAGGCTGGGGCAAGGACCAAGGACACTGGGTAGCAAAGTCCTGTGTGAGGCCCTCTGTGAGATTAGCAGGGATTGGATGTGGAGTTGGGACGGCGATGCTGTCACTAGTGCTGTGACTGAAGTCAGCCCCAGGCTGTTGCAGTCTGTCCCCAAGGTGTCCACATGCAGCAGCTGTAGAATTCAGAGGTGTCTCCTTCAGTGATGTGGACAGAAAATGCACCCCACAGTATACCCAGCTGCTTCGCTGCCCGGGCGATGGTTCCTGATGCTCCTGCCTCTTAGAAATGGCGCCCACTGTGATGCAAAATGTATAAGCCAGCCCCCAGGGAACAAGCCGCTCTGCCTGGTTAGCCCATCGAAACCCCCAGCCACCAGAGATCAAGGCTGGTGTTCTGGGAGCGATCTCGATCAGGGCCCAGCCCCGGAACTAGTCTGCCTCCGAATTCCTGGTGGTGGTTTCGAAGTGGCCGCATGCTGTTGTGATGTGTGTTCACCCTGAAGATCCCCACTGGGGTTTCCACTCCGGCTCATTTTGAGTAAGAATGTTTTCATGCCTGTTTTCTTTTTGTTTTTCCTGGCAGAACCTTAAGAGGATCCAGGAAATGGACCAGAGTGACGAGTCCCGTGCTGACCTGGAAGAACTGAAGAATGCGGACTGGGTAAGGTGCCTCACAAGCACCGTTTGAAAGGGCCACTGCACAGGAACAGGTGGAGGAGTCTGACGCAAGGACTCACCCAGTCCTATGGTTTTGTTTGTTTGTTTTTGGCTCTGAGGACTGAACCCAAGGCTTCCAGCTTGCTAGGCAAGTGTTGGGCTGCTGAGCTAAGTCCCCAGCCCCTCCAGTTCCACATTTAAAGCTTTCTTATCTTATTAGAACCACCCAGTGCCTCTGGGAATCTTGGTATTTTAAGTATTAGCAATTGTAATTATTTTAATATCTTCACACACCCTGGCATGTATGCGAGGTAAAGCTGTTTTCAGAATGAAGTATATAACCAGTGCAGTACATTCGTCTACCCAAGGGCTGGGAGCTGCATCAGGGACATGTGGGCTTGGGGTGAGAAGTAGTCTCTGCCTGCAGGACTGCAGAGTTGAGGGGGACACAGACGTGGAGGCCAGGGACACTGTCTCCTGCAGGGCAGTAGGTCCCAGGGACACCAGGAGGCCCTGTCCTCCGAAAAGCCCAGAGCTGGTTGGCACAAGAGCCTCAGGGACAGGGCAGCAACTATGGAAAGTGTCAGATGGGGCTATCCCAGGATGGAGGAGGTGTGTGGGAGGACTCTGGATTCATAGGCTAGGGTTACTGGACCCAGAATGGTGTTCCGCACCGCAGGAGTCCAGGAATAGGCCCAGACTGGAGGCCACAGGTGGGTTGCTTTGGGCCACGTTAGATTTTAATTGTTCACCACATTCTTTGCTCAGCTCTGTTGAGGGGTAATATGGGTACAGGATGTTGCATGTGTTAAAATATAGTTTGATTCACGAGTCCCTGGGTTCAGCCGCCAGTACCACAAAGAAAAGTAGCACATTTGTAATCTGATAAGTTTTGACACGTATGTGTACACAATATACACATACACCAGTGGATATATCACAGTTTATTCATCGATTGATAATAGTTTGATTTGTTTCCTATTTGTAGTATTCTTCATTAATTGGTTTATTTATTGAGATTTGTTGATGTCATTTAAGAGTAACATTAAAAAACAAGTTGCTTTGAACTAGCAGTCTTACCATCTCACAATAATGTTGGCTATTGGTTTACTTATGTATAGGATTCTGATAAGGCTGCCCAAGGTGTATTCATCCTAGCTAATAGCATTTTTATCACTTCCTAGTCACAGAGGCCAGAAGAGTGGCACAGGTGTTCAGAAGTTAGCACATGGCTCGCGCAGGTGTTCTGAAGTTAGCACATGGCTCACGCAGGTGTTCTGAAGTTAGCACATGGCTTGCGCAGGTGTTCAGAAGTTGGTACACGGCTTGTACAGGTGTTGAGAAGCTCACACATGCCTTGCACAGGTGTTCAGAAGCTCACACATGCCTCGCACAGTGTTCAGAAGTTAGCACATGGCTCGCGCAGGTGTTCAGAAGTTGGTACAAGGCTTGCACAGGTGTTCAGAAGCTCACACATGCCTCGCACAGTGTTCAGTTTGCACACAGCTCACTTATAGAAGTGGAATCCCTTGCTGCGTGTTTGCGGCGCTGTGCTGGTGTGTCCCTGAGGAAGGCAGTGGTGCTCAAGAGGGCGCTTCCCCACTGTCACCTCCCTCTGTGAGGACACACAGGTAGTACTGGGGAAGAGGACAGTCACAGGTGGTGACAGACTCTCGGGCTCATCTCCTCACGGGAACGAAGGATGAATGATAGTCTCTGTGCAGTGCCCTACACAACCTTGACCTTACTTTCTGGAAAGTGGTAAGGCCTCGCCAATGATGCTCAGACAGTGGCCACATTGAAATTGCACTTTAACACGGAGGCGAGTTGTGGAGTCATGCTGGGGGTGCAGCGCATGTGAGAGCACACTCGCAGCCTTAGGAGGCTCTGTGTCGAAACAGAAGCAGCAGCAAGTGCATGGTGTGAGGAGCCGTCTTCTGATCAGGGTATGTGTGGAAACCCTGAGGAAGCCGACAGAAGGGGCAGCTGCACACGGTGCGGCAGTGACTGTGCTGAGTCGGAGTGGAGAAGAGGTGTGGGCGCTGGGGCAGGAGCATCCCGAGAGAAAGGCAGGCGTCTGCGGCTGTTGTTCTAGAGCGTCACTCATGCAGAATCCAAGCGCCTCCAGAAACAGGAACGTTTTAGAAGGTACTCCAATGGATGGACCCAATGCTGAGTGCTCAGATCCTTCTGGAGAAAGAGAATGGGAAATGGCATTATCTGTTTGAAAAATCCCAATTTTTATCAAGGACATTTTTGGGAAATTTAACTATTTAATGCATAAGTAAACATTTTTTGGATGCTGGCAATCAAAGCTAGGGCTTTGCGCATACTAAGCACATGCTGTGCCACTGAGCTGCACCCCAGCCTATTAGATGTAGAAAATTCTTACATATTCCTTGATGTTATGATGAATACAGAGTCGGGGATGTACCTCAGTGACACAGCACCTGCCTGGCCGGTGTGAGGTCACAGGTCTGATTCCCAATACAATAATAAAAAAAAAAAGTAGCAAGAGTACATTTAGGTAGCTATTTGCAGCACATTAACTTTTACAAGCTAGAATATTTTAGTAACCACAGCAATGGCTGATTTCACCAAAGTGGAGGCGTGAGCACAGTCGTGTCCACAGTAAAGTCTCTCACCTATTCTCAGGACTTTTTTGGTTTTTTTGTGATACCGGGGATAGAGCTCAGGACCTTGTGCTTGCCAGGCAAGCACTTACTCTACTGAGCCATCTCCCCGGCCCTCAGGACTCTTGAAGGTGGACAAGGCAGCTTAGTGTTTGAAGATGGGAAAACACGGAAGTCTGTGCACAGATGCCATAGATGGTCATTCTTGTGTGCAGAGCGCTGTGCTTTCCTGATTTTCTCAATTCACGGGGTCCCACCTTCTCTTCCTGGTGAGAAAGCCAGGCCTGGGCAGGGCGTGGTAGCTGGTGCCGGGTGGCGACCAGCCCATCACTTCGCAGCCGTTGCGTCCCAGGGCACCACGGGCAGCTCCCGTGCAGAGCTGGGCCTCAGTGCTTCCTGGGCCTGCCCTCCCCATCGTAAGGCCAGCCCCGTCCTGGGCTCAGGGCAGAACAAGTCCCTGTGCCTATGGGCCACAGCTTGACTTGGGTAAGAGCTAGGTAGAGTAGGCGCAGTGTAGGAGCTGTGTCCCGCGTGGCTGCTGCCTTGCAGGCCACGTGTTCTCAGTGGAGCCCTGAACTGCCCCAGCCCCTCCTCCTGCCCAGGACGTGTGGTGTTCACAGACTCACACTTGACTCCTCAGGCGCGCTTCTGGGTCCAGGTGATGAGGGACTTACGCCGTGGGGTGAAGCTGAAGAAGGTGCAGGAGCGGCAGTACAACCCGCTGCCCATCGAGTACCAGCTCACGCCCTACGAAATGCTGATGGAGGACATCCGCTGCCGGCGCTACAGCCTGCGCAGGGTGATGGTGAGCAGGGCAGGGCGTGGCTGGGTGTGCTGCAGGTGCTCCTCCTGTGAGCGCCGCACTTGGTCACGGTGGGAGATCTGGAAGTACACAGTGCTAACAGGGGAAGGTGCAAAGTACTGTTTTTCCAGTGCCCGAAGAGAAATTTGTGTGTATCTTGAGTCCAACCCTCACTCATTCGTACCATGCATTTAATTTGGGTAAAACATGGGCTGATTGTGTTTTGTGACCAGTTATTTTTTTCAACAGATTATGAATATTTTCCATGCCATTATATTATTTTTTAAAGTAGAATTAATATTTTATTGTCATTTATAATCAGATTCCACACCATCATTTTCAACCTGACTTTAAGGGCTGTGTCTTTTCTAGCTACAGCTTTACCAGGTTACTGCGTGACATCCTCCCGCGGGTGGCTAGGGCAGCGCGGCTCTACGCCCAGCTGCAGGCTATTGCAGCCACCAGGAAGGCCTTGGGCGGAGGTCGCAGAGCAGAGCCTACCTTTACCCTTACGCCAGCCTCATGGTGCTCTTACTGTCTCCTGGGCCCCTGGACCGTGACGTGTGGCTGCTTGCTCTGCTTCTGTCATGGCCACCTGTGCCCTGGGAGCCCAGCTCTGCATGAGAGCTTGCCCAGTATGAATGAGAGCCCAGCTTCCTTCCCCTGTGCTGTGCATGTACATACATACACCTGCATGCACACAACCAGTGCACACACCACACCCACACCCATGAGAAGACAGGTTCCACAAAAACACGCCAAGAAATGCATGTCAGCATCACCATCTCGGAAAGTGGATCTCCAGAACCTAGGCAGAAACTCTGAGTCTTCTGTGACCCTAACACAGAGAGGGGCGCAGCTGAAGTGACAGCACCTCACCAGCTGGGCAGGTGGCCCACACGCTCCTCCTCGCACCCCCACTCGCGTCTGTGGGGAACCGGGACCTGGTCCTAGCAGCCAGGCACACTGGCATGTGGGGGGACCTCGGCCCTGCTGTGCCTGTGCACAGGACGTCTGGCGAAAGGTGTACGAAAGTCAGGTGGGAAAGGTGGATTGCACAGGGTGATGGGGAGTTCTGCTCACTGCCTCATGCAGAAAGCTTGCAGTCCTGCGTCTTGGGCTCCACGGGTGGGCGGGGCCAGCCTTGACCTCAGCTCGGGGCCGGTCCGCCGCCTCACGTCTGGACAGTCAGTGCTGGCTTGGGTGTGGTGTCCTTCCTGTGCATGGGGCTGGGCCCAGCCAGCCTGGCAGTTCTCCTTGTGATGCTCAAGCCCAGACCAGGGACAAATGTATCACAGTGCCACAGCTGTGCTGGGTGGGTGGTAACACGTGGGTGGAAGTGGAGAGTTTTTGTGGCTTTCTAGGGATTTTTTATATTTATAAAAAAATTCCTTTAGCACACAGCTTTAAAAAGGAAAGACATCAGAGTAGCAGTGGAACAGGCTGCACTATCACTGCCCTTGCTGGCACTGAGCGCTGATGAGGCCCAGAAGAGCTCAGTCCCGCCAGCCCCTCTGAGATGGGTGAAAACAGAGCAGAGGGCTTTTTACAGTAGGAGACACTTGGTGAACACGGGTGTTATCTCCTTCATTCCCATTCCTAATTTCAGGATTTTTTTTTCTGAAAAAACTCAATGTGTCTCGTGCAATTCCCCAAATGACAGAACTACACTGAACTTGGGTCCACAGCTACTGTGGTTGTCCACTTCCGTGGTGGGCTACGATAGCTGCCTGTGTGCTGTGAGCCTGCTGCGTTCACACGGCCCTTCTGCCTCTGCCACCTAGGTGAACGGAGACATTCCCCCAAGGCTGAAGAAGAGTGCCCACGAGATCATCCTCGACTTCATCCGGTCCCGACCGCCTCTCAATCCGGTAAGGGACGCTGCGTTGTCCTGTAGGGCTCAGCTTCTGTCTTTTTTCTCTTATTGCTAGGACAAAACACCCAACACCCAAAGTTAAAGGTGGAAAAACTTTTTTTAGCTCACAGTTTGTGGAGGTTTCTGCGCATAATCAACTGGCTCTCAGGAGGGGTGACGTGGCAGAAGGCAGCAGAAGACAGCAAAATCACCAGGAGGAAAGGGGCAGCGCGGCCTTTTCCGCCCTGGTCCCAGGCGGCCTGCCCTCCGGGGGCGGAGCACCCACGCTGTGGGCTGCCCTCGGCTGGCACAGGCTCAGGATGTTTACGAAGGGAGGGCCCTGGCCCCTGCTGAGCCCCGTAGCTAAACTTCTCAAGTTGACTCAGTGAAGCCACTGTTGCAGCATCTTAGGTTAAGCAGCCCGAGAGCCTGTCTGGTGCAGCCTGGGCGCAGAACTGCTGAGTCACGAGGTTAAGCTGGCCGGCGTCCAAGTTGCCACGCTGGATCCACCATTGCAGCTTAGTTCAGTGCTTTCTTTCCCCTGAGCTTTTCATTTTTAGCCCTGTGAAGCCCACCTGAAAGTTGCATTGTTAGGTCAGAAAAAATTGTGCAGGCTGTTTTTATCCTAACTAACTAGAGGTAGTGCGGACCCAGCCCCCGCCCCTCCCGTGGCGCTGTGGCAATGAGCCCACCTGGCTCTGCGCCCCTTACACATCAGTTACCTTCCAAGGGGCGTGGCATAGACTCAGCATGTTCCCAGCCGCTTTCCCCAAGCTGCACTCTCAGGCTTTCTCTTTTCTTTTTGAGAGAGCATCCTGGTGAGTTGCCCTGGCCTGGCTTGAGGGTCTTGTCTTCCTGCCTCAGCCTCCCAGCGTGCTGGAGTGACGGGCACGTGCCGCTATGCCTGCCATTTCCTCTGTTTTTATGACCCCACTTGCTTGATAGCCAGTTCTCCTCAAACCTTTGTACATAAAGTGAGAATAAAAGAATGCTCTTTCCCTATTTGTGCACATCAGGAGCAAAGTTACTCACCCATCTGTACATGTTTTTGAAAGAACAGAAGGAGCCTGCCTCACCTGGCTTCAGGAAGACAGGTCTGGGCCCCGCAGCAGGTTACTCTGCCTTCCCGAGCGTTCTTTCCTGTAACCTCACCTGGGAAGGCTGTGCTTCGTGTCCCACCGGCAGCAATAGCTGAGCACCGTGTGCTACAAGGACATCGCCACACACGCGTGGGCCGTGGCCAGAGCATGGCGGGGCCGTGGGTGGCCCATGTCCAGGGATGTGTGTCTGCAGTGCTGCGAGACCCAAGGCCTGCCACCTGACCTTGCTGCTTGTGACAGGCAGAGTGACAGTGAAAAGCGGCTCACAGCAGCGTCTGCTCGGAGCAGACGCTCACGTCCTGGGCCCGGTGTTTCTTCAAGGTCTCAGCCAGGAAGCTGAAGCCCACCCCGCCCCGGCCACGCAGCCTCCATGAGAGGATCTTGGAGGAGATCAAGGCTGAAAGAAAGCTGCGGCCTGTCTCGCCCGAGGAGATCCGCCGAAGCCGGCTCGGTGAGTCCACCATGCCCCGCACTTGGTTGTGCACTGGGGCGAGGACATGGAGATGGACGGCGCCAAGGGTGGAGCTGACCCTCGCGTTCCTTTGTCACCCCCTCCCTCCCTCAGCCCGTGCCACCTTCCCGTGTGCTTGAGGTCGCAGGAAACCTCTCGATGTTGAGCGAGTGAGCGAGTGCACTGTGGGTCTGCGGGCGCTCTGCCTCTGCTTGTGCATCCCCAGCAGGAGAGGGCAGGAAAATTCCTCCCCTGCATCTGAGTTGTGTTTCTGTGAACAGCGTCGTGGCAGCCACATTTCCTGCGCCGTGACTTGTGCAGCGGTCAGGTGTTGCCCTTTCAGAAGCGCAGGTGTGGGGGGGTATGTTCACGCCCCACTCCATCATCTTAGTTGGTGTCGTGTGAACATCTGGCAGCTCTTCCCTTATGGCGTCCTTTGGTGTGGTATGGGGGATTGAACTGAGGGCCTTCACACTGAGCTGCGTGCCCACGCTGGCCTCGAGCTCATGGGAATCCTCTGCCTCAGCCTCCCAAGTGCTGGGATTATACTATTTTTAATAATTACTATAATGGATGCTGTAGACACAATTGATTTTGATTCACAGCAAGACCATATTACGAGGTGTTTGTAAGCATTTCTGTTTCTCTGCTGTCCTCCAATTTGCAAGATTGAAGATGCTACAAGAAGTTGAAGAAACATTGTCTGTCTGTTCTCTTCCCAGAGCAGCCACGTCCTCCTGTGGTGGCTGCATGAGCGAGCAGACCCGCGTAGTGCCCTCCGCTCTGGAGGACGCGTGGCCGGGGACATGTGTTTTCCCCAGGCCCTCCTGGCCCTCACACTACAGCCTTGCAGCCTGCCTGGTGTGGACAGAGCAGTCCTGCAGTGTTAAAATGATGAAATGTACTGCTGCTCGGTCACGAGCTGCTGCCCCTCTCTGGTCTCCAGGCAACAGGTTTCTCCAGGATATCACCCGCTCACCAGGCCAAATCTGCGTGATGTTGAACTGAGCCCAGACCCATGGGCTCGCTACTGGAATCCTGCAAGCCCAGGATGGCTTGTGACCCCTGAGATGTAAAGTGTCACACAGCATGCACGGTGGCTCTTCAGCAACAGCTTGGGGCTTTCCTCACAAGTGAAAGATACACCATGGAAAAATAAGGAAGTGGCACTGAAGATGACAGTTTCAGATTACACTTGGGGAAGAATTACTGGTCCTCAAGAAAGAATGCTGGGAGTAAATAGAAGACTTTGACGAAACTCAGAGGTGGAACAAGCCTGTTTCTGGGAGCAGAGTTGGCTGGTGAAGCACAGGAGTGGTGCAGGCAGGGCTCGGGGTGGGTGTCGGGCATCTCCACCGTGGGAGGAGCAGGACCAGGCTGGTGTGCGCAGTGATGGCAGTGAATAGCGGACATCTGCCTTAATTTTTCCCAGCAGCTTTTAAAAGTTTGTGATCCATCAACCTTTCCCCAGCAACTGGGAATTCATCAAGAAGTGAGGGATAGGCTGCTTGCAGCACACTTCCAGGCGCTGCGTGCCGGGAGGGCCATGTGGCGGCTGGGTGCGTGGGGTGAGCAGGGGCTCAGTGGACACTCAGCCCCCGAGAAAGCCCCCTGCTTCTAACACGCGCATCCCTCATCCTCGCCGCTTTCTGCAGCAGTTCTGGGGTCCTCTTTCCTGTCTGTGCTGTCAGGTCCTGAATGCATTCCGAGCATTCCGGTTGTCTGGACTCTGGGGAGGAGCCAGCAGACGCATTGCCAGCGCCAGTGGGTGGGCAGGGTGGGTGCAGCATTGCGGTTTTATGAGCTGCTGTCCATTGGGTTGCATGCCCCCCCCACAGAAGACTCCGGAACTGCTGCAGAAAGTGTGAGGACAATGGGGTGAGCGTCTGAGGGGAGAAGGAGGGGCTGAGAGGGCTCACAGCGACTCTGTTACCGTAGCAATTTTTTGAGGGCCTGCAAGATAGCTCAGCAGACTAAGCACCTACTTAGACAAGTGCCAGGATCAGGGTTCAATCCCTGGCACCACATACTGCGCCGGCCCTGCCCCTTGGTGTGGTGGCGCATGCCCATGATCCCAGTGCTGGGGAGGCTGAAAACAGGAGGATCAGTACAAGTCCGAGCTATGTAGTGACACCCTGTACCAAATACATAAAAATAAATATTCAGAAAATTTTGAAAATGTCAACATTCACCGTGTATTTTGATCATACCATACAGTTTTCTCCACTGTTTAGGGGAGACTGCAGTGATCTTGTTAAGTAGAGGAGGGGCCTCCTGCATGCCGCAGTATGAGCCAGACGTTTTCTCTGACTGGCAAGAAGGCTTGCGAAGGTGTCCCTCTTGGCAGGTGTCCAGGTGGACAGCCATGCTGCGCGGTGCGGTACTCCACTGCAGGGTGCCAGAGCTTGCCCCTCTTGTGTAAGTGAACTTAGCTGTGGATTCGAATCTCCCGTCTCTGTTTTTGTTCTCTGGGAGTGGCCATCCCGTTCTTTGTGGAGCAGATGCTTTAGTGCCCTGAGGAGTGAATTCATTCGGCTTATCTCTGGCTTGTTTCTCTTAGCATAACACAGAAGTTTATCTGTGTCTCATGGTTTGTGTAATTGGAGACAGGGTCTTGCTATGTAATTCAGGCTTGTTCTGAACTCACTATGTATCTATCCCAGGCTGGCCTCGCACTTACAGCCATCCTCCTGCCTCAGCCTCCTGAGTGCTGGGATTAGGGGTGTGCACCGCCGAGCAGCCAGATGGTGCTTGTATGTGCCGTGTTTTCTTAACTGCTCATCTGTGAACGGACATTCCACTTGCTTGCACAGGTGGCTGGTGTGAACAGTGCTCTGGTGGACGTGGGTGTGCTAATCTCTCTGAAGTCCTGCTTTCAAGTTTGTGGGTCTTTCCCCGGAAATGGGTTCCTGCTTGCAGTCTCTGTGCCTTACTTTCTCTGCGCAAATCCCATGAGAGCGGTTCACTGCGTGTTCCCACGCTGGTGGCCTGTGTGGACTCTCCGCGTCCAGTGCCCGCAGCAGGTGGCTGTGTGGTGACTGGAGGTTGCGGAGGATGAGTGCCCCTGTCGCCGTGTGTGCGTCGAGTCAGGTTCGTGTTTTCTTCTGCTGAGGTGCAGGGCTTGGTCGCATTTGGACACAGTTCCTGCAGGGAGATGGGCACCCATCTCTGTGGTGTAGGTTGCCTGCCTTCTCGTGTTCCTCTCTGCTGAGCTCCCTCCTTCTCTTCCTCCTCCTCCTTTTTTTTTTTTTTTTTTTTAATCTTTTGCCTGCTGTGCAGCCCAGGATGGCCTTGAGTTCACTTTATAGCCCAGGTTGGTCTTGGAGTTTGAATGATCCTCCTGCCTCAGCCTCCTGAGTGCTGGGATTACAGGCCTGGGCCTCCATGCCTGGCACTTCCTGTGCTTTTGGTGTTCTTTCTAATGAGGACACTGCTAAGACCAAGGTGGAACCGTCTCCTATGTTTTTAATGGGAGTCGTATAGTTTCAGGTCTTGGGTTTATTTATTTATTTTCAGGTCTTGGGTTTAAATCTTTAACCCATTTTGAGTTGATCTCTGGGCACTGTGTAGAAAGAAAGCTCTAGATTCATCCTGTTACCTGTGGATATTCAGTTTTCCCAGCCCTACTTGTTGAGGAGACTTTCTCCATTGGAGAAGGCTTTCTCCACTGTGTGTTCTCGGCAGACTTGGCAGGGATCAGCTGACCATGCCAGGGTGGGTTTCTTTCTGCTCTGTTCTGATCTTGGTGTATATGTGTCCGTTTGTATTCAGTGATAAATGACTTTGCAATATATTTTAATCTTGATTTTTTTTCCTCCTTCCCTGCCTTTCTCCCTCCTTCCTTCCCTGTCTTTCTTTTTCTGTTTCTGCTAGGACGCCCAGGACTGTGTCACATACGGAAAAGGCCACCCCTGCCTCATTCTGGTGCTAGAAGTAAAACTCTTCACCTTTTCCCTTCTGGGTGTGGCATTAGCCGTGGGCACTTCATAGGAGGCCTTCTGTTGAGCAAATGCACTCCTGTTCTCAGTTCAAGAGTTTTTCTCATGAAAGAGTGGAGTTTTGTCATATGCTTTTCCTGTATCTATTAAATGACAGTGTGGCTGTATCCTTTATTCTGTTACGGGTCTGTCACCTGGCTTGACTTCCACGTGTCAGGTCCCCCTTGACTCCTGGACAGACCCTCGGTGTGCTGTGCTCTCCTGGCCCTCTGCTGCTGGGGTGAGTCTGCGCCGTTCTCTTGAGGACGTTTCATCTGAGCCCTCAGCTCCGGAGTCTCCTTCCCTCTTGTGGCTTGTTTTACCCTCAGCACTTGGGAAGAGCTTGCGAGCTGGTGCGTAGCCTGCCCCTGCAGGGCGGAGCCGCATGGTCCCAGGAAGCTTTAGATTACGGATCCTGTCCCTAGAGCAGGCCTTTGTCTCATGCTTTTCAGTCTTTTCAGTGTCACTTTTTTTTTT